>JAHZMU010001137.1:0-15508 GCA_027743725.1 Rambutsinella grinnellia | reverse complement strand
GAAAACTTGCGCTCTGTTACCGTACTCATGTTCACCCCCACCGAAAGGAAGATAGCAGACTCCCCATTCACTGGAGTATTTCCCAATAGAGATTTGTCCACCAATCTGACCTCTGCAGGCGTAAAGTGGTTGGCCTGTTTCAGTTTCCCCTAATTTGAGCATATTTCTTCTGTCTTCATCGCTTAGAGCGTCAATGGGCTTCCAGCGATGACTCATACACCCACCACATTCATAGAAGTCATTGAGTTTGTCAGCATCCAAGACACTAAGACCGTTTTGGATGTCACGACCGCATCTGCCCCCGCCTTCACGTGGCCAGCCACCCGGACACCAACCACATTGGTAATGCATTTGACTAGCGTAGTCGTACAAGCTTCCCCTCAAATCGCTGTCCATATCCTTTCCTGGGATTTCGTTTCCTGCGCATCCATCAAAATGGACAAAGTCATCACGATCCTTTCGCGATTGCTCATGGCCTAGGCAAAGATTGTGACCTAATTCATGAACCATAGTATTCCATTCACGGCAGCCTCCTCCGAATTGAGCAAATTGGTAGCCTCCTGTTCGGCAGAGATGCCCAAGGCCACATACATTATCATCTACTTCGATGGAGGTGTAGGCAGCATCGCCATTTCGGGGTTCGAATCGAATACAGGTTTTAGATTGGATGTCATCAAACGCACGGAATACTTCGTTTCTGTCGTTATCATTCAGACTGTGGTGAAGCTCGTATTTTACAACAGCACCTGGCCATTTTGCCCCAGGCCAGAAGTTTTGGACAGAATTGTTTCCTACAAAATGTTTTAATGATTAAGTAACTTATTCCTTATGGAGAAAGTTGAGACAATCTTACCAAATAGCCAGTCGTCTGGTACATCACAATGAAAGTGGTTGTGGGTGCTTGGCTTAGCCTCTGCCAAGAGCAGGGCAGCTAAGAATAGAATGCCACCTAATAATTTCATTTTAATTGGAAACTTATTAAACCGAAAATGAAGACTGAAGCTAATTACGGCTTACCGAACCCTTTTTATTCTGGATTCAACGTTCGCGTGATAATTATAATAATTAGAAAAGTACAATTGAAGTGGAAAGTAGAAGATTAACTAATCAGATTATTCTGACAAGTTCATGGTGGATTTTCCTTGATTCTCGTCTATTTGTTCCGCAATGTTTGATTCGGGGAAATTTTAGCAATGTTACTGACCTACTGGCTCGTGCTTATCGTCACACGGATGTATTAAAGTGGGATTTAATTTTCATAAATATTAAGCCTAACTTGATTAAAATATTGAAATTATGAATCATAATCGTTCTCGTATGAAAACAAAAATGTGACAATGATGAAAATGGATTATTGCTGCCACTTACAGATAATAGATAGGATTAATGCCTTACTCTTAATTATCAGGTAGCAGTCGAAAGTATGTTATAATTCTAGTAATTATTTTTAATTGGACAAATGAGGATTATAAGGCATAAAACTTTTATTGAAAAACAATTGCAAAATGCATGAAGTGTTAAAAATAATTAAAGATTATGATCAAAACAATTATTAAATTCAATACAGATAAAACTGCCAAAACACGAGTAGATCACGAGCATGTCTTCCTCTCCAACGAATCACGAAATTTTCACTCATTTTTAGGACTTCAAAATTGGAAAATTATCAGCAACAGAACCTGGAAAAATAAATGCTTACAATTAGCATAACTTGATTAAATACTTGATTTTAATGATTATGGTGGTTTATTTTATGCCATTATACTTTTAAAGATTTATTTAGTGTTGAGTACAGCCAGGCAGATCTATCAGATTAGAATTCCACGACGAGTCTCCCGAAGCGATCAATTAGCGTTGTGTGCCCATACCACATCCAATTGTAAATAGTTGTGAAGAGACGATAGAATCTCTCTGAAAATAAGTCGATAGTCAATTCCTCCCATAGCTATTATCTCCCGTGTGGCAAGTATAAAAACTGGAATAATTTGATTCCAAAACAGAAGATGCCCGATGCAAGAAATCACACTCAAGTAAAACAATTTCCACAAGAACAACATGATAACTTTTTAAATTAAACTGAATATTAAGAAAGTTCTAATTTTTTAATCAAATCAATTGAAACTGATTTTTCCTGAAATGACAGAGGAGCAATCCCGATTCCCACAAGGAATGGTACCTGGCATTTGAATTCCCTGCCATTTTTAAAAGGTTCAATTCCCATTCCGGACTTCTGGGCATTGACCCCAAGTATAAGTAATATGACCTCTATGAAAATGCATGAATTTCTCATCACTTTACAAAAACAAAAAAATTGATGTATCAAAAGGCGTTTATTTCCACAAGTTTATGTTTATTTCAATGTTTTAGGCATTTACAAGTATGAATATTATTTTGGTCCATTATCGAAGGCGTAACTGACTACTATTATTTCTCAATGGAGGAGGTGACCCCAGATAAGCCAGGGCGACTGTAATATTCCCATAAACGAGAGCAATCGAAGGGTAAAATGTAACACCTTTTGGGAGATTGTGAAAAGCAGTTCCAAATCCTTTCTCATTGACTGCATATGACAAAGTTGAGTTATCACAGTCTAAAAGTAGTCGGATGGTATCTCCAGACTAAAATAATAAAAAATCGATGAAAGAGCGCAATTAAAAGATTAAAATGATTAATAGCAACAATTGTTACCGTATATTCATAAATCCTTTTAGCCGGATACACTCCCGACGACTTTCCATCATGATTTAATTTCCCCCAAGCAATATCCCATCCCCAAGAATACCTATCATTTCCAATCAACGAGACATACTCTCCATTCAAACATGTGGGGGCTTCGGGCATCACAATTCCAACTGAACAGTGTGATCCCAGAGGACCCGTGACTTTTATATCCCACGCATGATAACCTTTGGAAACTCCAATTCTTCCTCGAATACTATCCGTCCAATTAATAATCGGGACTCTGTATGCGATGAACTGATTCTCCAGTAAATAAATGTTTGGTGAGATTTGGCCATTCTCACAACTCCAAGAGCCCAGAAATGCCCTCAGTTTAGCCCGATATGATGGAATTGTCTTTTGCAAAGTCAGAGCGCATGGTGGCCTTGTTTAATAGCTGCCTACAACGTCTCTCCCACTCCACATAGTTATCATCATCTAATAGATTCTGCACTAGCTCCAGTCTCTTCCTCCTTGGAATGGGCGAGTTCCTAAATTCCTTCACGTATGCTTCCGCTGTCCCTTCAAACAATGATAGTCTGTCGATTTCCTCATTGCTTAAGAAATGTAGACGTTCTTCCCCAGGCACGTAGTCAGTTGGGAAAAGAAATTGGTTTAGGAAGCCTTGTATCCCCGCAATTATCAAATCGAGCGTTGTCATTTCATCGGCTGGCTCGCTATGAATTCCGCGGTAGGGAAGTGGAGGTTGTGAATATTGATTCATGAGAATGCCTCTGAGGAGGGGTGGGGGTGGGGTCATTCCAACTAAAGAACCTTCATTTGTCATTGCGCCTACACTTCTGTTTTTCATCGCACGAATCTCTGCAATCACCTCCAACTCTGCATTCGAAAGAGAATTCTCACCGGGCACAGACATTTTAATAAAATATTTGACTTTTCTTGTTACAAAATATACAAAATGTTGAAAGATGGTCTTATGGAGAATGATGCTAGAGCTTTTAGGTTCACAGTTTGTATTTAAATAATTTTATTTCTGCATAATTTGTACAAATACTTGTCCTTTCAAAGGGTATCATAGGATACATTTGTAAATCTATACGAGAAGAAATTGGAACCACCTTCGCATCTTTCTTGACCTGGGTAACGTTTCTATCCATTTCCGGAAGGTTAGGATGGCCATTCCAAGAACGACTACAGAAGCTCCGATGATACTAGATATTAGAAGAAACATTCTTTTTGAACTGTTCTATTTGAAATTATTTGCGAAAGTCTTACCTGAGATAGTCAGGCTTCCTTTTCAACAACCAAAACTCCCACAAACAAGTCATTGGAATTTCCCATGTCCGAACAACAGCAAAAATCCCGGCTTTTTCATACTTCAAAGCCAAAGTCATCAAATTCTGTCCCACAAATGTTAATCCAGCAATATAACCAGCTAGTCTCCAATCATGTCCATTCTTGGGGAACTGAAAGCTCCTTTCCTCAGCTATTGTGTAGCAAAGAGCAAGACTTCCAATTGTTCCAATCAACCCATAAATGAATGTTACAAGAGCATAATGAACATTGCGAATGTAGCGGAGGATAATGATAGAGAAGACGCCGAGAAGCATACAGCCACTTGCCATTGCAGTTCCAATCTGAAGGAAAAAATAAAATGATCTAATTGAATTTTAAGGAAACGCTTATATTATTTACCAATTGATCCTTGTCGAATTCTTTCTCCCCCGTAAACAACGGCGGCTTCGTTATAATTCCTACGCCCAACAGGACGACCACCGCGGTTATAAGTGTTAGCCATCCCACTCTCTCTTTCAGATAGTGCCAAGCCGCAAGCGCGACAAAAATTGGCGAACTGAACGTAATTATTGTAGAGTCGAATACTGACATGAACTTGAGAGAGTAGACTCTGAGCACAACTCCCAGCCACCCAAATACACCCCTTAGGATTACCAATCCACCCTTACCCCATTTCTTTCTCGGAGACGTTGACACGTCAATATATAATACTAATTCTACTTGTAGAAAAATCATTTATCCTTTTCTTCTTACACTTCCTCCTACTTAAAGAAAATAGGTAGACTATCAGAGAAGGCACGAGTATCCCTTGAAACGTCCATACAGAAACAGAATAAGGGTGATATTCATTCTTTGGCAAGCTTTTCACGAAAACAGCGGAAAGTGCTAATGCTGAGCTTGCTAAAAGGGTTAAAACTATCCCTAGAAATTGACGACAACATCCACCGTCATTGTCTTCATCGTCGTCGTCATCTAATTCAGAGTCAGTTGCTGCAACACAAGCTTGAACTTCAACACCAGCAACGTAGTCATCCCCATCATCTTTTTCTCCAATGCCGATCCCACATCCCGCAACTCCTTTTCTATAACTGCTATTCCTATAAGGACTATTATTTCTTGGCGTCTCCCCACGGCTCTGATTATAATCTGTGTCACTCTTCAGCTTTACTTCTTCCGACGGAAGATTCACTGTTGACAAGTACTTGCGGATATTTTTCTGATTCGGTGAGTTATCATAGTATTGCCAACCCTTTACTAATTTTGGGTTTGAGATTATCCCCGCGCCTATCGAATGAGGTCGAGGCGCTCTTGTATTGCGATTTTGTCGGAGGACAACTGCCGACGCCGAGTTCTGCGGTTGGTTTCGGTGTATGGGTCGACGCAGCGGTATGAATTGAGTGGAAGATGTAATGCTATCATCCATTCCTTCCATTTTAGATCAAAATTAATTCTAAAAATTTACTTTTACATTGAAAACTGCCTGAATTCGAACTGCTTATAATTTTCTAAACTTGTCGTATTTGCATTTCCTGTTGTTCTGATGCTTTTTGATCGTTGAATCACTTTTTTATCTTCCGTGAATAATAAATTCTCTGAATTTTGTTCACCATTCTCAAGTAAAAGTATTCATAAAGCAATTGCATATAGGCAGTTTAGAACAAACATGTGTTAAATACTTTCGCTTGTTCATCATCGCTTTTATCTGCGCTTATCAGCCTCAAGCTGACAGATTTGCCTCTTAGTTATCAGTGATCTCATATTGCATGGAAAGTCATTCGTAATAGCTTATAACTTATAACCATCATGTTCACTTGTTGACTTGTTCAACTTAAGTTGCTTTTTATGACATGAGACACAATTTGCAGAGAGTGTAAAAGCGAGCAAAATGATAAACGAAGTAGTAAAAATTATTGCGTCAACTCTACCTATCCATCCACACTTATCCGATATTAAACAAAGCTGGAATCTTTGACTTTCTCACTTGTGCATAGATAGCGTGCGTTGCACCAACTGGAATTATAGGAACGAATGAGATGAGGTCATTATTGCAATAGTCATTTGTTGATAATGGGATAATGTGAGAATTACTAACTAAATCATCTATGTTATTTATAACATCTTTATTTTAACTTTTCAACAATAAAATGAGCGTGTTTAAAGAAAGTTGGATGTGTGAAATTAATCATATATTAGCATTGTTCCTTTAGTACTCCTTTATAGTCGAACCGAGTGTCCCCAGCATAATCTCTGCAGAAGTCGGGAACGTCTGTTCCCGAGTACTTTGTAACTGTGCAAGGCTCCGGAAGTTTGTGAGGTGGGTGCTTGAGCGCTTTATGTGGGAAGCTTTGCTTCGGAAGATATAGACTTTGCTTCGCAGGATACTTGGAACCCATCCCTGGCGCCATAGTATTTCCGAACCGTGGAAGATTTAGCATATTGGCAGGTCTTGGTCCTTTCTCCCCATCACATTTACAATCACAGGGTGGAACAGGTGGAAAATTTTGTCCGAAATAAAGCGAAGCGTCCGCACATGGATTACATGGGTCAAGTGGTTTCCTTGCAATGCACAAATCTCGGAGATCACTAACCAGCTCTCTGTTAGGAGCCCTTCTGCAATGAACGTAGTCTTGCGGGAATTTCCTTGTTGGGTAGTTTTCCCGGTTATTCGGTGGTATAACCGGTGTGGGCATACAAGTCCCAATCGTTCGGAAGCAAAGGCACTTGCTGAGCTTTCCTGTAACCCAACTGCGTCAAGTTACCGAAAGATACCGTATTGTCATTATTTGGGACCCAGACCGCGTCCTGAACCATTTTCCATTTACGCCAAGGTTTCGGCTTCACTCCAGCTCTGCGGATTTCCCAGTTGTGAACGAGGTCAGTTGTTGTAGTGTAGTTCTTGAGGTATTGGCAGTAATCCTCTGTGTTCCGGATGAGATTCCAACCCTCTCCATCGGCTTCAATACGACGTTGGTGGTAGATAGGAGGGAATTCTTTCTCCTGCCCTACTTCGGGACAGTAGGGCAAGTAGTCGTCCTTCATCACACTCGTACCAGTACATCGTGAGCAGAGGAGTTTGTATTGGCGACGATCCTCAAACCAGTTATCGACTAAGACACGAGTGTTATACCTTGGTTCTGGGCCAAATCGATTGGCGGGGTTTTCCGGCTTTTGGAAGAAGGAAAGGTCTGGCGGCTTCAAGCCAAGCTCCTTGAAGCGGTCGGTTGTTGTGCGAATGGACATTGTAATTTTAGTTTTAAGTTGAAATGACTTTAGTCTTAAAAAGTTGCTGGCAAATGCGAATGAGCTAATCAATTTTGCAATCTATAACCCCTCATGATTTAATTAAATAAAAAATGTGCATGTATCCATAAGAATTAATTTGAGAATGGATTTGATAGATCGGTTTTTCTTTAACGTTTTATTTCAGAACATTTCTATTGTAAATCGATTAAACTCAGCCTTAATTTTAATACTATTTTAGTCCCACCAGGAAGGCCTAATCTCAGTTTGTAGCATGGGTTCCCTTTGCACATCCCGTCTCCCGGTTCCAATCCCAAATCCAAAAGATGGCTGTTGATACTGCTGCTGAGGTTGAACCCCTTGTATTACAGGAGCATCTTTACCTCCGCCATAATTATCAATTCCGTATCCAAAGCTGTAGCTACTAACATTCCTCTTTGGTCCACCCATGTTCATTGTTTCACCTCTATTTTGCGCTGGTATTGGTATTGGGACAGGCATTGAAGGAGAAAACGGCTGATGATGTAATGGCTGCTGATTACCCTTCATTGGTGGCCTTGACCTTGTCAAAACTCTTGTAACTTTTGGCTTATTTGAGCTGAAATCCTCTGCCGTTCCCGTATGCATATCGATAGCCATCTGAAAAAGACTTTTTAGTGAAGTATTCTGCATTTTCTGCTCGAATTCTTCATCAACCCTGTTCACATCTTTGACGGGGATTCCACCCCAAAGTTGATTTTTCATGGGGTCATTCTGATCCAACTTCACCATCCAGAACCTCTTCTTGAGTTGGTGTCTCTGCGACCTTCTCAATGAAATCCGTAACATATTCTTCGTCCATTACGTGAAGCCTTTGCTGAGCAAGAGCTATCGCACCCTCCATCTTTTCAATGCACTTGTCTAAATTCGTAAGTTCTTCAGTGTAAGGGTAGAGCATTCGCGTTGTTTCCCTTCAATCATAAGCAATTAAATTTTTTAATCATGATTTAGAAATCAAAGCAATTTTTCTCATACGCTTTCTCCGCATCAATCCTCTTTTGCAACCTTTCATTCTCCTGCCTAAACTTTCGAAACTCAATCTCCATTAGGCAAGCATCATCCTGTGACCTCTGAATAATATTTGCCAGTGGATTTGCGCACTTTGTTATTTGCTGAATAGCCACCTTCAACTGCTCCACTTGCTTGAGATGCATTTCCCTCAGCATTTCATGATCCCTTTCTATCAACTGCCTTTCAGAAAATCCATTTTGTCCTTGATTGAGCAATTCAAGTTCCCGTTGAGTCTCCAAAATCTGGTTGACTAGCATACTCTTGTTTTCTTGAGAAAGTAGGCCAGCCTCTGATACCGCATTGACTAGACCAACACTCTGCTTTACAATTTCATCCAGAGATTCTCTCCTCTCTTGGATGAGATAAGCTTCATCTTCATCGTCATCTTTTTCATTGTCCATTATGACTGTGACTGGTCTTCGCATAACTTCAACCTGCTTAATCCTATTCATGCTAGCACGTTCAACCAATTCTTCTGCATTATCATCATCCTTCTCAGCTCCTGGAGTTTCCACAGTTTTCTCTACTTTCACGTTACAATTCTCATCAATCTCATTCTGTAAATGATCCTCTTCTTCCGGTTCAGACTGGATCCATCCCTTACCACAATTAAGTTGATCTGGTGGGTGCTCTTCTGCTGAATCAGTTCTCCATTCCGATATTTTTTCGTACATTTGCTCTGTAATGACATCTTCAGATGAAGTACTTTCTCTTGGAGATAGCTCCTGATTATTAATTTCTTCGTCCACCGGAGTTTTGCTTTTGTCTGACTCATTCCCACCCGAGTTCACCTCACCTTCCTTTTCCTGACGAAACTTTGTTCTTGTTACAGGTCTCTGCGCTGGAACCTCTTCGGCTGTTGCTGGAGGCAATAAAGATTGGTTTGAAGAAGTTCGGCTACATTCACCATCTGCTGGAACTGGTGACGTGGGAATAGGTGGGGTTTTACCCTTTGAACCGCTTTTGGCAGCTTCATCAAGTTTTGGGACACTGGTGGACTTAACAGAGGCTTTCAACTTAACGTCAATATTCCCAGTCGACTTTCTCTTCGCCAATGATGAAGATGAGGAGGAGGAAGCTGACTTTTTACTCACTTCTGATTTCGGTTTGAGTTTCTCACTCGACGCATTCTTTTTCGGTGGAGTAGTTGGCACTGTCAGAAACGAAGGTTTTGATTTCACAGCAGTTACTTTCTTCTCCTCTTGTTTCTCCTTCTTCTCGTTAGAAACCTTTGATTGCTTCTGCTTATCAGTTGCTTTCGAAGGAGTTTTCTTGCTCTTCCCGCTTGCACTTTTCTTCACATTTTCATCCTCCTTAACCTTCCCAGATTTCTTTTCAGTCTTTTGCCTTCTCCTCAACTTTCTTTTTCGCCTCAGATTGTTTCTGCTCCTTCTCCTGCTTCACAAAGTTTCGAATCCCCTTTACCATCAAGTGCAAAAATTCATTTGTCTTTTCTGGCTCTTTCCCAGCCAATATTTTTGAAGTTCTTGCAGGACACTCTTCTCCAGTTGAGGACTCGACAGCTCCAATAGCTTTCTTGAGGAATGCTCTCTTATCTTCAGGACTAGCGATGTTATCATACTTTAACTCATGTTGAGTGAAAGTATCCTTCATAAAATTTGTATTGCTTATCACATTGCAAACAATGTCGTGAATGAAGCGGAACGGGGGCTTGGCCAAATATTTTTCGAGGAGGGGCGGTTTGCTAACATACTCGCCGAGAAGCTTTTGGGTTGTCTTGATTGACTTTAGGAGCTTTGGATCAATTGTAATTGAAGCCATTTTTAGCCTTTAAATGCTAAAAATTAATCACTTTGGATAGTCTTTAGATTCCGCAACCGAATATTTGCAGAAGTTGATAAAAAATTAAAATGCTTTCATTTTAATCAAAGATTTTAACGCATTTCAGAGACTATCATCATCATCGCAACACAAATAGCTAGTATCAGAGTCCATGAGTACTATAAAATGTAAATCTCCTTCACAAACCTTAATCCATTTCATTGAATTCTGGATGTGAACACGAACCCCTCTCCATTATTAAATAATTCATGAGTCCCCCTTTTCTGTAGAGATTTCCAGATTGAAAACATATTAGTTAGTAGTATAGCCTGAACGAACACCAACAAAGCTTTTCAAGTGGGAAGGGGAGTGAAAAAAGGTTTTGCTTCGAGGGAAGAAAATGGACAGACACGTTTGCATTCTACTTTTAGCCTAATCATTTAATTCCCCTTCTGTCATCGTCATCATCCGCCTTGCTCTCTCACTCGCATAATGCAATCCTAAAATATTGCGTTGCATTTTCACTTTCATTCAGTAAAAAAATATCTATTGCTCCACCCCGCTGTGATGTGAGAGCTCTCCTGTCAGCCACAGTTGTTGGAGCTGGAGCCAAAATAAAAATGGGAATGCTAATCGACTCCTGTCTCTACAAATTTTGTGAAATTTTGTAACTTTTTACCAAGTGGTTAGGATAAGTGTGCTTAACAATTTGACTAAAATATTTTATTCTTGCGTTTCTCACAAATATGGTATTTGATTTTTGTATGTATTTCTATTCCTATTTTTAATCGTTATTTCCTTTTTTAAATAAAATTGTGTTGCAGACTGAAAAAAGTTACGGAAGTATAAATAGTTTTAGTATTCATGAATTATTCTTAAAATTGAATTATAATTTTTGTCCATAGCATCCGACAGCATCCGACGTTTTGTCAGTCTTTTGTTTTTGGAACCGTATCCATCTCCTCCTTTCATGGCGTCGTATGCCACCTCATCGTTTGGGAAAATGGCATACTCGTCCCGATTGAAATTCAATCCATTGCTTTCTACAACGATACAAAAAATAGCAGTTTAAAAAACATCCAGAGACTCAAGTGCACTTGAACCTCCACATCGGCTACTGCTATTTAGCTTTTGTTATTGGAGCCGAACCTCTTTGACTGATGAGTTGAGTATTGCTTCCTGGAAAATAGTCATATTCTCATAGCTCACCCTTGGTTCGTGGAAAAGTCTAAATGTTTACTTTTCCTCAATACATATCCAACCACACAATTTGTTTGTACAAGCTACTGTACTACTCAATTAACAAACTTGACTTACTTTACAATTCCCTAAATAAACTGATATTTTTTCAGTGATAAGATGGGTCACTTCCTCTATTCTCTCAAAGTGGGAAAAAATAATAGAAAAACAAAAGCTGTTACTTCTCTCTTTTAAAAGATATAGAAAGCTGTACGTAATTTAATCTGCTGCCGTCTGCAAACTTACGAACACTAGATTGCAATACCCCAACCGATTTTACTCTAGTCTCTGGTCTAGCCTCGTCTGATTGGGAATTGTAAGCTGTCAATCAAAATTATGATGGTGCTTGATAAGAGCCAAGGCTGATTGCACATTTACTAGAGAGCTTGGAGATTGAACTAAAAGCAGATTTATTTTTTAGGTAATTCGATGCCTTTTTACAGCTCCACTTCATTCCAGATTCTGGCTCCTTCCACTCTTCATTGACAAGAATTGTGATGGAATACATTATTGGGCTTAAGGAGGAAGCACATTTTTTGTTATGTAACCTTACTCAAGCTCTGACATGTTATTAGCGTCATCTCATCATCTTCATAAGGAGAGTAATCATAACACATTCAATCCAATTGGAGTCTATAAAGCAGGGATAAACAATAAGCCCATGTCCCATCCACAAATAGCTCTATCCTGAAGTCAATTAAGATGTGTGGTTGATGAGCAAGCTGACATGACATATCCTTCATCTCCTCTTTTAAGATATATTTTTTTTATCTTGACTGATTAAGAATTAATAAGAAGACGCCCATCATCAGAATGAGGAGATGGAAGATATCTCTTATTAGTAAGTTTCGAGCAATTCAACACGAAAAGATAAAGTATAGCTTGTTAGTTTTTGATTGACTGACATCACATCATTATTACAATGATGAGGTGCACACGAGTCCTAATAAAGGATTTTTAAATAATAATTTTCACAGCAATATAAAAGCGTTAGTCCTTAGTTGGATGATTGATAAGGCACAAGACAAAATAGATTTTAATCTCGGTTACAAAAGCGAGTCGAGGGATTTTCATGTGTGCCTTATGCGTGTGGGCTCTTATTTGGGATAATTAAGCTTGATCCAACCAACAAATATTATTTTTCCGGATGAAGCTCAACTCCCAGGGGCACAGCACGACTTTACAAATGTCCAATTTAGGTTTTGAACGGAAGACGAAACAATGTAGAGATGACAAGAATCAGATAAGGTGTGCTGACGAGCCACAAATTGGTGTAAATATGTGCACGGGCAGAAAATGTTAGGGAAAATATGTAACATTTTCTAAAAGTTTTATGTATTCAGGAGGCGTTAGTCGGGCTACCAATTGTTGAAATATGATGACACTTTTTATCATCATCACACGTCCCTTTTCTCTCCCATTTCCTCTCTTTTCATCCTTTTTCTTCTAGTGGGAAATGGGAGGAGATATGGTTGGGAAGGGATATTTACAAGCTCATGTGTGTGAGTCCATCATGTTATCTATTGAATTTCTTTATTAAATTAGAAGGTGATGGTAAATAAGATGTGGAGTGGTAGAAATAATTTATGAATTGTACAGCTGCTGAAATTTGAGGAGGAAATCTGATGGAAATGTAGAGATGTTATCGGTAAAGGTGTTAAATACAAAATTATGCTGAGTGAAGGGAATAAAAATAGTATTACTGGCGATCGGGAATTTTTAGTAGTCTTTTGATAGTTAATTTTAATTTATTTTCATAGTTAAAGATCCAAAAAATATATTTTAAATCGCTTTTCCACATTTTACTGTATTGACCAAGCTTGAGATGAAAACGACTCACTTTAGAAAGGAAATTGTAAAGGCGACAGATTATATTTTGTCTTGTCATTGTCATTATCACCAATCTTGAATGCTCACAACGACAAATGGAGCGCACATTTATAAGGAGGAGCATAAAAAAGTCAAAATGTTGTACGTACAAATTAGTCTAATTACTATCATTACCCCCATCTCATTTCATGACAAAAATCGTCTAATCTTTCTTAAGCCAAGTTGAAGAAATCAACCAGATAAAAGAAGACGAGCTTGAATAAAAAAAGTTTTTGTTGCTTTAGCCAAAACCGTGTAATTTGATGTGCTCACCGCATTATCTTCAACATCCCAAGCCAAGGTGTGTTCAAGTCAACTTTATAAAATGTGTCCTCTCTCTTCTATTTACTCACTTGAACAAGCTGGCTCATCTCCTCAAGGGAAAAAATCAAATGTGATCTTGTTGTGATAAATAATGACAGGGACAAAAAGACAAAATCAACTCCTTTTCTTCTTGTGAGATAAAAGTAATGTCAAGTCTTTTTGATAATTTCTAAAGCTAACAGTTTGGCTTGGCTGCGCATGGTTTTTTAAATCCGCTTGGTCATGTCACTTAACTGGCTATAAAAAATTAGACACAAACTTGTACATTTCTTATCAGGGAATCGTTGACAATATAAAATGGTATGTTCTGTAGACTATCTGATCGTTAAATACGTGGTTTTTATAAGCTATAGGCTCATCTTGAAGGAATATCTCGTCATAATCTGTCTCCTCGTTTACATCTCCATGTCACGTACATCAAGTCATGCTGGGACGATCAGCAAACAAGATTTAAACCATTCATTTCTCTAGAATAGACGCGACTATATGAAGCGAACACAATTACTAATCGCAAACTAAACACTCTTTCACTCCTTCGTGATAATCACTTCATCTCTGAAATGCTCAGCATCCAAACGGCGTATCCCTTTCTGTCGCTTTTTTTTACAGAATGTCATCATTATCGCCTTCGTCGTCATATTATTTTGCGTAACGAGCTTACACAAAATGGGACCTACTAGAATAACTTTTTTTGGGGTTCGATGGTTATCATTGTTGCTGGTTGCGCTCTCCCCAACTGTTTCAATGTCCATATGGTACTCAAGCCTGGCTTTTAGTACTGGTTTCCTCTTAATGAGAAGGGGACATTTTTTATTTTATTACGTGCTTTATGCCCAACCAGAATAAAATTGTGGCTGTCCCCTTCACCCTCTTGAATTTTATTCTATTTTATCCCGATTTTGACTCCACTCCTTGTCGCCATCATTACTTTTGTCATTATGATCATTTGAGAGTATAAAAGACGAGGGAAACTTTTATCACTCAATTTGTTCCTCTCCCTCTTGTGAACGGAATAAAGTATGAAATGAAACAACTGTCACGAAGTGTCACCAGAAGTGCTTGAAAAAGTTACAATTTTTTTATCTAAAAAGTATTTAGTATTGTGATGGTTCATCATCAACAGCATCAACAGCATCATTATTTTTTGTAATGCGTAAGTCACAATTCAATCTGTCCGTAGACATCGGGAGAGAACAATGAGGATTAAGTAAATGAGATTTTTACTATAAAAAGTACTTGACTAAATCACAACTAGTTGCAAAATAATGAAGTTTTTAATAGAAGGTATATCTGCAGTCTGCGACATTTTGATTCTCAGCATTATAATATTGGAATTGTTGAGGAAAACAGTTTATAAGGAAAATACTGCAAAATATTCATTCAAGCGCGCGTATAAAATAGAAACGGATAAATAGACATGAATGAATAAAAACAAAACTTTCATCAGATGCCTAAGGAAAATACCAAAACCACGACTTTCTATTTTGTAATCAGAAAATCTTCCATTAAGATGCCCCAACTAATTCCCAAATGTCTTGAAAATTCTATTTCTGAGTGTAAGCAAAGTTATTGATGCCATTTCTAAAGAGGAACTTGATAAATATTTTTTATTCCGCAGCGATAATAAGTCTGTCGTGTTGAGCGATGGTAATAGCTGAACGCAAGAAAGTAACATTCAATTAGCAACAAACTCATTAATGGATATATCTCCTTCATAATAAACCAAAAATTTCTTTTTTGGTTCGTTCATTGATTATACAAGCCATATATCCTGTGAGGTTCTACTCTCATAAGATTATTATTAGAATTGGAAGCCATTATGGAATATCTGCTTTTTGTTTTTAATGTGGAAATGGAAAGTGGAGAAGGGCACAAGAGAGAGGATTATGTAGCTCATTCCCTTTCCAGTTCAGAGTCGGATGGAAGGAGAGAGTAAGCGAGTGCGAGTGGTGCAAGTGACAAGAGCAGGGCATGTGTTTCCTCCCGACTGAGGCGGAGAGAATTGATCCGCTGCTAGCTATCCCCAGCC
>JAHZMU010001136.1:0-11364 GCA_027743725.1 Rambutsinella grinnellia | reverse complement strand
AGGAGGATATTATGATTCTATCATTTATCTCATAATTATACAGGCCATAAATAGTAGCTGAGAAAATGAGTAATCAATATAAGCCTTAGTTTCATTTTAATAAGTTGTGCCTTTTCCCAAACTTAAAAAAGTATGATATTCTAGCAAAAAATCTTCAAAGTATACCCAAAAGCTATTTTTTAATTTTTTTATTGGACCCGTTCATTATCAAATCGTATAATAGGCTGTAAAAAAGCTGATACGTCTTTGCGGATTATCTAATGAGGTAAGCAAATAATTACCTAATGAGTTTGAGGAGAGATACAAAAGGAAATTGGCAAAATACTTCCATCATTAAGTATTTCAGAGTCCTGATTTCATAGTAAAAATATGATTTCATCAAATTGTGGCCACCATGAATGATCGTTTTATCATAAAAGCCAGAAGCAATTAGTATTTCTGTTACTAGCCAACAAATATGCTATAACCAAGCTAGAATTTTAGATGTCCATGGCAAAGAATATTTTTTATTTGATTAGTTTCATTACCACAAGTTTAGAAAGAGCCTTGAGCAAATTCTCACAAGTCGTTTGGTTAAGTTGCCCATGCCAACTTTGAATATTATTTAACTACTCATTAGTAAGTCAAACGGCTTTTATGAATTGCTTCAATAAAATATTTTCATAATATTCTGGACGATACGAGTTCCAACTTTATCAATTATCACTTCAATAAAACTTTGACGAATGACTGCGAAACGTTGGGTTGAAATTGTAATTTAAAAAGGGAAACGCAAAAAGGCCAGTACAAGAATAAGCATATACACAACTCGTTGAGCATTTTCAGTTTTCATTTCCAAAAAAAAATCCGTCACCACACTGTAAAAAGAATAATTTTAGCGGAATGCATGACTTTTAACGAGTTTTCTGCACATGTAAATTTAATCGCATAATTATCACATTACATCAAGGGCAAGACCTTCATAAAATTGAGTACATGAAGAGCTCGAGATAGTACGAATTCTCAATTAATTATTTGCGTAAATGCACAAGATGCTAGAGAGCATTTTTTTGCACAAAAATATCCAGTCTAACAACATCAAATAATTGTCACCAACTAATAATTTCTTCTCATGCAAAAGTTATAAACAAATCATGTGTCATCAACATTAATTGGGAATATGACGGGAGTTGTAGAAAAAACTTTAAATTCTTTCAAATTAGAAGATAGATAAATCGAAAGATGATGATGACTGGAATGGAATTTGCTTTTTTTCGAACATTTTGTAAGCATTCGATGATGTCTAGTTTCCAATAACTCTCAACAGTCCCAATCGCATCTCAACAATCTCTGCACACTTGACTTGATTTGAATAGCAAATTAATTCCAAACTACAACATTTCCTTGGAAGTTGTATAATATATTTTACACGAGTGTAGACAACTCGATTAATTACAGCGAGTGGGTACCTCTCGCTGTATTTAAATCTTGAAGATCTTGCTAAATTTCTTTGCTTAATTTTTTCAAAACATTTGATTTCATCTACAGAAAATATTCAACAATTTTCAAATGCTTTATATATATATTTAAAGTGATAAAAATATCTTTCTATTTACACACAGTTCATTGCTATTTTACTGCGTCATTGTGAGCTTATGACAACTATTTAATTAATTCATGAGAAGAATTTTATTGATTCTTATTTTTAAGATAAAATACTTATCATGTTTAAAAAAAACTGGCACAAGTGCGATCCTTCACATATACGCACACATATTCCAGAGATTCTTGCAACTCCTGCTTGTATATTTTCTTAAATTAAAATATTAATATGCATAAACCATTACATGAGCCGTATAATGACCTATAAAATTTCAAGTAGATAGAAATCTGCACAAGGATTCCACTCATTCAACTCTCATAATAATATTAATATGCGGAACTCTTTTTTTCTCATCCGCTATATAAACTCTTAATGGATGAAAAGCCGATGATGAAAGAGCTTAAAATCCTCGAGTTTATGGACCATTTACATGCGACTATGGGCTTAGCGACTTTGCCAAAAAAAATAACTACTTTCACTGAAGCAACAGATATAAAAAGGTGACATACCTTGTTATTTGTGTTGAGAACCATTAGGGAATTGTCTAAAGTGGTTGGGTCAGGGATGGTCACTTTCGGGTTGATAAGCTCGTTTCGCAATTCCGTCTCCTGAAATCACAAAAATTTTACGAGTTTACTTATTTTTCAGTATTCTAAGCCCAATAGAAAAACATGATTGAAAACAACAAAATTTACACGGAAAAGTGTTGAACCCAAATGGGAGTAGAAAGCCGCTATGAAAATGACGAAGGAAATGGGTTCGTCGAAGCCGAAACTTTTTATGTATAAATTAGCCTTTTCATTCACATATCATATATCACTTCACAGCAACTCTTTAATAGAATGAATGAAATGTTTCATACAATTTAAAGGGAAACATCTAGTGCGTCACGAGCTAATTACCAACTGAAAAGGCGATTCTTCTCCAGTATAAAAACCACGAAACCTCACAACCTTAAACCCTGTGGTTAAATTCTCTTTCAGCTTATTATATAAAGCACTTTATTTTGTTTATAAATTAGAACGCATGTGTGTGGCAAAAAATACTATGTAAAAATTCAGATCACAAGTTATACTATTTCACAATAGCAAATGTCGACGGACAGATTTTATCCACGATAGAAAAATTAGCTTTTGCAGCCCTCCACTTTTCTCCGTATTCACTGACCGGTTGCTAGCTTCTTACTATCGCCAATTTTCTCATTTGACTAAAACGAAATACAAAAAGATTTACGTAGTAACTTTTGCTGCCCTCCACTTTTCTCCGTATTCACTGACCGGTTGCTAGCTTCTTACTATCGCCAATTTTCTCATTTGACTAAAACGAAATACAAAAAGATTTACGTAGGCATGTCCACACCGTCTACGGCCACACAGGTTTTATCCGAGAGAGACAGTCATGTCAAAATAGCACTGCTCCAAAGTCGAAAAGCTGGAAAGGCTCAGAATTCGCACCCATGTTGTTGCAAAGTACGCGATTTCTCTTCGAGAATTGCATTCAAACTTTAAAAAAAAGTGACAACAACCCACCTACTTCAGAAAATGCACTAACGACAAGTGTCGTCTACTTGAACCCGTCTTTGTTAAAATTAGGTAGTTGCACTAATAACGACAACAATAATAATAATGAAGTGATGATGAAGACGAAGAGCCACACACACGAGCTGCAGACCTTTCCATTAGCAGTGTCATTGTAGTCTCATGTCCCAACACTAAACAGTCCAACTCAAGACTTCATGTCTGCTTTTTTAACTGAGTTAGTGAATCTGGTTTTTTCTTTCAGATTAACTCTCTAACAAGAACCATAAACTGGACTCATAATGGGGAATGTTGGGAGGAGAGAGAATGGAGCAAGTAATCCTAGTTACTAACATTTTAGGATTTAAATACTTCTCATGCGCACACTTTTTTTGCATGTAATAAAATAACATGATCAGTTTGCTCTTGCTCTTCTCTTCACATCAACTTTGTACACGTTAGTCCGTGTGTGAATATTTCTTCTCGAGAGCCAAAGAAAAAAATGCCCACTATTCCAGCTACCTATCAAGGCTAACGTTTACCTATCTTCGAGTACAGCAATTCCCATAAAAAAATTCCAAATCACTCAAACGCAGCTTAAAATTCCAATACTTGGTCGATAAGCCCCTATCAATACACTTAAAATACAATACACCGGGATAGCGCGTATGAATTCTGCTGAAAAATATCATTAGCGTTAGGATAAGCCGAGCTGTAATTACAAACGGCGCTTGTTTTCCGTACTCCAAAATTTTCGCATACCATTCATGTAATGCAACTTTTTCATAAAAAAAATCTAAGCAAATTTGTGTAAATTATGTTCATATATAATTAACCCGACGAGTCCTAACAATACTGATCATCTTCATATATATTTAGCTATATTCGCCCAACAATAAAAGGATGAAAAACGTGGTTTACTGTTTATAATGCTAAATTTTTACATGTTCATTACCAGTCGCTCCACATGTCAACGTTAAGGTAAGCCTCGTTGTTATTACGGAGTGGATCTGGTTTCTTAATCAGCGTTATTCCATTCAGTATTGATCTGCAAGCTGTTGCGATAGCGCCACCTCCAACACACCAAAAACTTATGGTCATACGAGAGTCTCTTCAAAACAGCAAATCTCCACACCATCCTTCTTAAAAGGAGCAATCTAATGAGTTTATGTGTCTTTCCCACTACCTTAAAACATTATGACCAGTTGTCTGAAGATGAGCAACATTTGCAAACCAGCATTAGGAAGACAACGTGTAAAGCGATGGTCCACTCCAAGTCACAAAATATTCAGCGCTAAATTATCACAAACGTAATCAATAAGTCTACATATCTTCCAGTCTACACTAAAACCGCACGCCCAAACAATAAGCAACAATGCAACTGAAGAAAAGGCTAATCGGCCAGGGTCATAAAGAGAGCGAAAACATTGTTCCCTTTGCGTTTCCACTCTCCAGTCATATACTCTAATGACCAAAATAGTTTTCAAGACAAAAAAGGTAAAAAAAGGAGGAGAGAAAAAGTATATAAAAAACGTTTTAACAATTGCACTACACAAAAGATGCAGCACCTCTACAAGAGGTTTGGAGGGTTAAGCTACGCTCCCAGTTTTCCACAATTTTTGCTTACATAACAAGACAAGGGAAAATCGTTTTTGCTCAAATGAGTTAAATGAGGAGCATGCAAGTAAAAAAATGGACTGGTGAGGTCGCAGACGATGGAATATTATGCCACGTTCCTCTACAAGATTAATAGAGATTATTATGTAGTAGTGGATGTAACGCTGACACGAGTCGTTTTTATACTTTATTTCAATGTGGATCCCTATACCTTTGGCGTTTGTCTGTTTCGTTAGCGTTTCACCATCAAATAGCCTTCAGCGGTGGATACAATAATGGGATGGCTTATGTACATCCATTCTCGCTCGTTCGTGTGCTTTTGAAACACGAAACATCACCTGCGTAAAGCGCTGTGTGGTTTACCATTTTCCTACCTCACACCAATTACTTGTCTTGTGTTTATTAAGATAATTATATTTCCTGCAAATTAATCCAAACTCTGGACTACCAAAAGGAGAAAAATTTGTTTGTATTGAGCTTAAAATTTTCATGGAGATGTTGCAAATTATTGAGCGAAAAACGTCTCAAAACAGATCAAGAAGATAATATATTTTTGGCTTTTGCCATTTCAAAATATGCACACCTGTGAGCATTCAAAACGACCGTTTTAAGCTGAAAATCGGTTACGTAATTCAAACTAGCACTGCACCACGTAAAGAATCATAGGCTAGTTGCCAATTTACTAACAAGTTTCTGGCTCCGGGTGTGTGTGTGGATGGAGGATGGAGTACGGAACTAGAAAATGAATATGTCATTGTTATTAGATGAAGATTTCGCCTTAGCATTAATACCACTTGCAGTTCCCATTTATTAGGTGAATTTCAGGTGATGAATCATACCTATGACTAATCTAATTCTGTGAAGTTGCGCTCAATGAATCGAGAATTAGTTTATTTTTTATTCTCTCTCTCTGCTCCTATATTTTGCGCAACTTTTTACACAAATAGTGATGAGCAACACAAATCAATCAGAAATAGCCTGTGGTGATTCTAGTGATATGTGATAGTTGCTCACATAATAAATTCGATGGGTACAAGTTAAAAGGTCATAATTGAATAATAAATAATGTGGAATGCTATAATAAATTTCAGGCTTTGCAATTTATGATCACGCTATAATTCTTTGCAAAAGGGGCATTGTGATCCTACTGCTTGGAAATTCTTTATTTAAGCAGAAAATAATTTTTGCAACGGAATTATAAATATGAAAACAATTGGTGTAAATGATAATGGTATTTATGATGTCTTGAAAATTCCTAATTTGATGACAATGACAGAAAATTGTTGTACTACCGATACCAATCTAAATTACATGATTACACGACAATTCGACTCCTACAGCCACTTTTGTTCAGGATGCTATTAAATTTAATAGTGTCTGCAACTAAAACCGTTATCTATTTAGACATTATTGCTCGTCTTACGAAAAATGTTTGTTCATTGATGATTTACGCGTGCTATCTTAGGTATTCACCACACCCTCCAAAACCTTTCAAGAAGGATCGGAGTTATATGAAACCGAGTAATTTTAAGTGTATGAATAAAAAAGGATTTTTACCTTTAGGACCAAAGAGTAGTTTTTAGTTTCTTGAATTTTCTGCTGTTGTTGTTGTTGAAGCTGTTGGTGATTTTCATGAGCCTGTTTCACATTATATGAGCACGTATTCCCCATATTTGATGTGGTATTCTTGCTTGATTTCTCAACACTTTTATTACCACCCGAAGCCCTTTTTGCAGAAAGCGTTATTGGGGACGCAGAGCTGTCCTCTGAGTTTTGAATCTTTTGAAAAGATTCCAAGGCTGCAACGACAGCTGCGACTGATACAGGAGCTTGAGTCGAGTCCTCGTTTCCCTGACTAGCTCCAGCATTCATAGAGTCTTCGCAGTGGAGAGACTTTGTTGAAGTACCGTTATTCTGATGAATAGTAGGTAACGTTGGGCTTTCAGTGCTTGGCTTTATAACCCTTGAAATAGCTTTTACGTCTTCTTCAGATCGAGAAAATTTCGAATTGGGTCCCCCTTTGTCTCCGTTACTAAGGAACTTTTTCGAGTAGCTATTGCCAAACGCACGGTTCAGGAATCTTTTTACACCACCACCAGTGCTGGATTTACTAGTATTAGTAGTCGGCGACTCCTCACCACTACCAGGGTGGCGTGTCGGCGAACGCCTATAAAATTCCTTGGTAGAGCGTTGCTGCTGCATTGTACTAATTTTTCAGTTAACGGAAAAAGTAGTGGTAACAAAAGAGAGATTAAATATTCTCTCCTTTGTACAGATTATGATTTGAAAGGTTTTTAAAATGTATTGCTAAAATAGTGACGATCTTCGTCTCCCCTCCTATTCTCCACTTGGTTATAAAACAGGTAACGCACACAAACTTGGGATTAACACGTAAAAGACTTACGCTTACGTCTTAACAACTCCAATAGCTTTTATTAAGGTAATACACTTTAATAACGATTGATTATTTTAGCACTCATTTTCACCTTGACCTTGGAGCTCGTTTTTAATGCTCCACAACGACGGAGGAGAAGAAATTGACGTTAATGATAATTATAAATAATACTCTCTCATGATATTGACTTTCATGAGAGAAGCTTGAATAAAAGTAGAGTCGAGAGAGCGTTTTATCTCCTCCCTAATGCAGTGCACGTACATGTGCGTCTAACAATTGCACGAGAATTAGTTATTTCAAGAAAATGCTCTTTATGTTTTCTTGACAAACAAATATGATTATGTATTCGAGCTTGTTGAGCGTCAGCGAGCAAAAATCTGTGTTAAAACTTGGGAGAAACGCTTTTCATCCTCTCTTCAACTCAACTTATATGTCAGCACCGTTCTATTGCTACTGAACAAGAGCAACCACAAATGAAAAGATGAAAAAATTAAATTGCTTTCAGAACCATATAACACGTTACTGAAAATCGCCAAACCCATTGTCATACGAACCACTTTTGTTCAAACGCTCCACATTCTCCAGACACGAAACACTTGTGAAAAGAAATTTTTCTCAATTTATATTTTCAATAGCACTCTCCTCTAAACACAATCCGTGTAAAATTATAATAATGGACTATTAGAGTCGAGAAGCAAATTCATATTCGCCGATAATTGTCTTTTGAGAATGAATTCACAACTGCACCTGCATAAAGTGTTGTATTACACTTTCTGGCACAAAGTAGAGCTCAGCTCCTTTACTTTCACTGCTAATAGCTTGACTTCTGTTTTGGACAAAGAGGTAACGTTAACGCGAACCAACTAAAAATTCATACACTTTATCTCCACGTTTTTATGAGCTTGTCAACGCTTCAATTTTTTTTACCCTATGGATGATGATAAATGACTTGGTACTTCATTGCACGAGCTCAAATTACAATTGAATCTCCGTAACCCAATTGACGAGGGATGGTTTCCATCAAATCAATTGCACCAGTGGCTATATTAATTGTAGCTCAACGTCAAGTACAGATCTCAAATAACTCCGTTTTACTCACTATAAACTCTGGCATGCGAGTGAAAAGGTGTTTTATGAATTTGCAGTTTTGTTTCATTTGCATTCGCACTCCACTACTTTTAAGAGCTCGCTATCAAGAGGGATTGCCCAAGCGTAAGCAAATCATCCTCAACTCCTTCTACTTGACACTGCCTTAAAGTCCATATAGTTTTTAAATGGATGTTCAACAACATATCTATTTTTTCTACTGGCAAATGCAGTCATCATTTTCAAGTAGTGGGGATATTAATGATAGGTAGAACATAATTGCCTTCGCACATCCCCTAAACAACATACCAGATTGCATTACGCACAGGCAAAAATAAATATCTGTTACACACCTAAAAATTCTCTTGCATCATGTTGGGAAAAAGATGTTTGTTGCTGAGAGCAAAAATTTTTAAATGAGAAAAAAACTTGAATTGGAAAATGCCATGTGCCAAAAAAAAGTCCATGACAAACCTTCTCTCTGCTTTAGTCGTCTGTCCGTCGTCATCAGTTTATGTGGAATTGGCGACCATGAGAGGGATTTATGCCTAGCTTGAAATCATAGTTGCAAAAAAAAACTCAAGTGAGCATATAACCCATTAACAATACCCAGGATCACTGAAAACATACCGTTACCGTGTATGAATATACTGCGCTGACATATTTCTATCTTCTTCCTCAACATTACTTCTTCCAAACACATAATCTATAGATATAGAAGCTTTATTCAGTTCTTTAATTAATTATAATGCCATTATAATAGCTGTATGAGTCACCATCAATAGTTATTTTATGTTAGCACTTTATTTCTTTAAAAATGATATGTGATGTTTTTTGGGTATATGAATGAATGTTTTATGTTTACTTGTATTGTAAATTATGTTGTTAGTTATTCTTAAATTGGTAGTCGTTAGAAAACGTTGTTTTTACATATAATTTCTTTTAAATAGCTGAAACGCCTGGTTGAGTTTCGGAAGGAAAGCTCTGGCCCAATAATGCTGATGCGGTAGGATATCAGTGCAGTAATTATAATACAATTTTATTTATAGACGATGGGGACGAGGTCATATATTCAGAATTCAGCTTTCTCCAACAACAATTCAGCATAGGCATTCATACTTACAGTTAGTTCAGAATTGAATAATAATAATAATAAAACTATTGCATTAATAGCAATAAGTGATAATAGTAAAACAACAATAATCAATAATTAAAAGAAACATAACATAATGATAGATAATAATAATAATAATAATAATAGGTTATACGTAGGCTAGCGACATTCCCACACTTTGACACTTTGATCTACACTGCTGGTGACTACATACGGATATGACCGATGGAAATCTAGAAGAAAAGAAAATGGGATGGGTTAAAAAATGCTAAGCTATAAATTGCATAGATAACAAATTTCATTATTTGACAGATTCTTACCTAAGGAAGTACAAAAATGAGAATGAGCCTCTAAGACCTTTAGGCAGCGCTTATTAGCCAAGTCCCAGACACGAAGCGTTTTATCATCACTTACTGACAGCAAAAATTTCCCACTTGGATGAAACGTTAGACCTCGAACCCAATTGTCGTGACCAACAAGTACCATAACACAGCTCTGAGAACCAATATCAAAAATCCTGATCGTCTGTAAATACAAAGAAAATGAATTATAAATCTGATTAATTTTACAGTGATACGAACGGACGACAGTAATTTAATAATAAAATTGCATAGCCCAAAAGCATTTACGATATATATTTTAGCAATCAACAAAAAAGAAAAGAACATTGCTCTTCAGGAAATTTTACCTTGTCACGACTTCCCGACGCCAAAAATGGACCCGGCGATTTCTTGTTATCAGTTCCTTCACAAATAGGATTAATAAAACATAAAAAGTATTGTCATTACAATAACACAATCACGTCACACTACATAAACAACTTGGCACATCATAATCACATCTACTAACCTAACCACTTCCCAGTGTTATCAAATGCAACATCCTGGACAGAATCAGTATGCCCTTTCAAAGTCTTTTCGTGATCACCAGTATCAAAGTCCCAAATTCGAATCGTTGCATCCTCCGAGGCGCTAGCTACTAGTGAATATACGGGGTGAAAAGATACACGATTAATGGGAGCCCTGTGACCTCTCAATGTAAATTTTTCTGGTGGTCGCGGAATCCATTCCGACGGTGATCGCTTCTCCCTAGTTGGCGCACCAGCAAGATATTCTTTCTCAGCTTGCTCTAATTTCCCCTCAAGTTCCATCACCTTAAAGAAGTAAACAGTACAATTATACTACTGTCATTACTCTTAACACGTGCTTTCTTCACATGTCACAATATCCTTTGTCTTTACAACCCACCTTTTTCTGAAGTCGAATAACTGACGTCCATTTCTTTTCCAGCAGTCCCACATACTTTTTATCTCCAAGATCACATGGAAGATCTGATTCCTTCAAGAATATCTCTAGCGAATCGTGGTAGCCATAGCTATTCAAGTAATCTGCTATTGCTCGATTGCTACAAAGAAAACAACAAAACTGTTAATCACCTCATCAACCCATAAACCCCACAACCCCTACACTCATTCCCTCCAACCACTCCATTAACCCTGACAAATCTAAAATCGATAAAGTACCTAACTAAACCGCACCCTCTCCCTGCTTAAACCGAACCATTCAAAACTTCAATCACCCCACCACCACCTTCAAAACCAACCAAAAAACCACCCCTCCTCCCTCACCATCACCTCCCCCCACTTCCTCCTCCTCCTCTTACAACCATTTTAAAAATAAATATTTTCACTTACAGCTCTTCCCTTTGCTTCTGCGACAGTACCATCTTCTCCGGTTCCGACTTCCTTTCCCCCTAAAAATCCTCGTCCCCTTCAAAATACTTTAAACCTTTCAACTCCCAAACTCCCCTCGTGCACTTCACTGGGGAATCACCTCAATCACCTCTCTATTGACCCCTGACCCCTTACACCTACTACTCTCTACAATTACTTTTCACACTTACTTTATACTTTTCAGATTGTAAAACAATTTACTTTTCAATTATAACATAATTTTTCTCTCTTAAATTTGCATCTCTCTCTCTCTCACTTGTTTTCATTCTCTCTTCCTCACTCAAATAACAAAAGCTGTATTGAACTAACCTCTAAAAAAAA
>JAHZMU010001135.1:4316-23463 GCA_027743725.1 Rambutsinella grinnellia | reverse complement strand
TGGTAGACTTGAAGGATAGAGTGGAGGCTTTGGAGTCGTTGATGTATAATAATTTACCGGAATTGTATGAAACATTGACGAAGCTACTTTGGTACGAGGCCGGAAAGCCAATTGAGGGTACGGAGATGTCTGGAGTGAAAGCTGTTGGAAGACTTCATAAAATATTCCAGTTTTTGGTGTACTTCCTGGATCAGGTTAATGACTTGGGGGATAACGAGCCTGCTTATTATGCTGCAAAAACGGCATACTACAGGAGTTATGCGAAGGTTCAGAGTTGGATTTATCAGAAGGCGGCTTTATTCTCGATGTATAGTTTACCAACGAAGAGGGAGGTCTTCATTAGTTTGTTTTCAGACAAGGAGAGGGCTGCCGGAGTGAGTAGGAATATTGACGAGTTTTTGGATGAGGGGCATACGCTAATTGAGATTTGTGATAGTATATTTAAAGGGAGAAATATAGTGATACAATAAAAATCATAAAAAGCTTTAGTCCCGTCATTTTCTCTCATTTTTCATTAAAACAATTCGGTACATTAATTCCTTGTCACCGTTCGTGTAAAGTGCAAATATTTTTCTCCTCTGTTGTTTCTGAGATAAGCATTTAACATATTAAAATAACAAAGCACTTCTTTCATGCTATGCGCCTTCTCTAACTACCCTCATATTTCTGCATTATGGGCGACATTTAATTGATGTTTAAAAAGCGAAAGTATGACAAAATGAGTTCATTTCTGTTAGCCGTTAGCCTCGCAGCTATTTTTATATGATCTAAATCCGGCTGTGATTGTGTGTCTATTTAATTAAAATTGGCGAATATATGTCATTGTTTTGATGTTACAAAATAAGTTAAAATCGCACAGTTCAGTTTTATAGGAAGCTTCAAATGTTCTGCTGTCGCAATCACCAGAAAAAATCTGGTTTACTTCGTTTATCGAGGCAAATCGACGTTTGACGTTTTGCCTTAAATATAGCCCATGTCAAAGACGCAATCACACAGCTCTAAGCAGTTCACAGGAAGCTCACAATTTAAAAATATTTCTTATGAAAGTCTTCGGATACGATATGATCACATTCTTTCAATTTTTTGCCCTTCAGTAATGCAATTATTTCTTGCAATAACCATTTTAATAATAGGGAGAGGAATAGATAGCTTTCATCTCTTTTTTCTGTATCACTCACATTAAGCATAATAATATTTTAACGGGAATTACCACAAAGCCTAACTATTCGATAAAACTTTATTACGGGCATTAGTCATACATTATATCCTGAAGAAGCCATCGTCTCATCATTAACCACATCAGCACGTTACCTCCAGATTAAGGGGAGGGATACCTGTACGCTCTATAAATCACAGAAATTGCATATTGGCTGCCAGAAGCATCTCATTTTCTCTTACTACCTTTCGCACCCAAATTATTTCAAAGCCAGCAAATTGCTCGCAATTCGCAACTTCCTTAAGGCCAAGCCCTTCGTTAACAACCTCCAACGTAGCAAATACGAAATTTGAAGAAAATAATTTATAACAAAAGCCTTTTTGGCTGTAAAAGATGCGCTCTTAAAGATCCGCCAAACATCCTTTTACTGTGAATTCTGACCTCCAACTCGATAAATATTTACTAATAAACCTGCTACCGATGAAAATTCTGATTTGACAGTTTTCAAACACAGATTAAATTATATCACCGCCATTTCATTAAGATATTGATGCGCATCATAAAAATAACCTGAATACTTTATCCCACAATATTTACCTTTTACCCCTAACCAATAATTTTCAAATTCTCCTCTACCAGAAAGGGAAGCAGTTCAATTTGATTTTGATAACCATCATATCAGTAATAATTATATTTCATTATTGTTTTCCCATCACTTTCATTCTCAATAACTAGACTATACACTTCATGCGTACGGGGCGGTGCGGAACAGTGGGCGAAGCAGAAAATAAATTACTTTTCAACGCAGAATTGCAAATAAAATTCAACATCAATAGTCAGCAGGGTCACTCGAGCTCGTTCAGGAAAAGGGAAATTGAAATGAATGCGGAGCAAACAGTACAGCACAGCTCCTTCAGCAATCGATTTGAAATACTCAAGTATTTCAGCAGAGGACGAAGGGCTGCCAATTGCATGCTAATTTTTATTTTTTTAAAATATTTCATACATCTTTTCGGCTCATGGCGGATTGTAATCAGCATAAAAATTCTAAACTCATCCATTTCTGCTCTATATTCCTCAGACTCGATGTAATCAAGAGATAATTTGTATG
This sequence comes from Rambutsinella grinnellia, assembly GCA_027743725.1. Taxonomy (NCBI): domain Eukaryota; kingdom Metazoa; phylum Arthropoda; class Collembola; order Entomobryomorpha; family Entomobryidae; genus Rambutsinella; species Rambutsinella grinnellia. The sequence continues at coordinate 21,196 of JAHZMU010001135.1, read as the reverse complement.
AAAATCATGTTCCCCCGCTTTAACACTTTGGTTATCTAATCAGAATCAGTTGAATTTAATTTTTCAAAAACCATTTCCTCCTGATTTGGGTCAAGTTAAGAATTAATAGAGAACCTTTCACCTATTCATTTTTGGCTTAATTTTATTTCCTCGGGGCAATGTTTGCAATTCAATCTTTACATTTTATACTAATTTTTCCTCACCATAATTAGAATTTATGCATCTTTCCCATTTCATAAGATGCACTTTTCTCCTATTCACCATTTTTTGTCAATACAAACTTGAAAAAAATTCCTCAACCAAGTAGAATCAAGCAAACCCCATAATTTACTTTTTTTCAAGTTTCCCTTTCACACTCTCCAATAAATAGCGTTAAACTGATAAGATTTCTGCTAATTTTTCATCATTAAACATATCCCCTCTAAAAACTAATAATAATCATCAACTTCAAATGAGGATATTCCCCCATCTCATGTCTTATGTCAATCAGACCTGAGTTGATTACAAAATAAAAGAATTAGCTAAAGGCTTTCTGCCCTCTGTCAACTTTAAGCGTGTAATGCATACCACCACCACTTGCCAATTTCTAATGCTTTAAACGCAATCCATAATAAATTATTTCTTGTACTTCCCTAATTTTTTCTTTGGGAGCATCAACTATAAATGATGATGAGCTTTGTGTTTTCATTGAACTTCTTCTTTACAAGGACACTTTTTAAAAATTTAAAAATTCTGCTCAACAACCCCAGTTGTTAAAGTAAACAAGAAATACGTAATAAAAGATGGCTTCAGGTTCCTTCTGAAAGAAACACGATCTTTTTGCCAAAGAAGATGATATAGAGCTCATTGCTTACCTGTGCACTTGTGCGCAAGTGCACCATTTTTTCATGAACTGTGACTTGTGAGTCTCATTAGTAAACTTTTAGCTTGTGCCTACATGCTCGCTACCGTGAAAAAATGGCAATTGTATGAAATGCGTCTTCTCACTCTCTCGTTACGCTTCAATAAAATAAAATTATACACACCTATTTGTTTATTGCTTGAATAAGCAAATGAAGGGAAAATGTAGCATATAAAATAGGAAGAGAAGTAGTTTATGATATCCTACCCAAAAGCATTTAAATTTTACCCAACAATTTTCACACTTTTCGCTACCATTTTTTCAACGTAAGAGTAATTAATTTATTATATTTAGGAACGTCCGCAAAGTTTCATACTGTTTTTGTCTAAAAGCATCATTTTTTATCTCTTCATCATACAAAAAACTGCAAGTCTCAACTTTCGTTCTTCCTCCTTCCGTCCTTCTCTCAGCCTTTTTGCATCACATTTTGTAACAATATGCATATCCCATTCATTGTTCACTTGCACCAAAAACGTCTAACCTTTTTTTGAAAACGTAATCACTTAATGACACCGCATCATTTAGCCGATCTTCTTCACATCCGCTACTTACCTTACTAAGTGCTTAAAATGTTTCAATCTCAAGTCTCTTTGCTAACTGCTCTGTAAACGATGAGCCCACCCTCTTCCTCTCCTCAACAATCATTTAAACAAACAATTTTCCGATTCTCACATCTCAGTCGTACTAACCCTAAAAACCTGATTAACCATTAAAGGGTACCAAGCCCAACTACCATTACCATCTCAAAACAAATTCTTTTTTCGCAACTTTTTAACTCTTTATAATCACTGTCCCTCCAATAACAGAAAAATAACACATTGCTCATTTATGATTATCTTGTTGCATATATTGCATATCCGACAGGACTCGCCTTCTTTTCTGCCTTTTGCAAATGCAATTCAGAGATTATTCCTTCCACGACGAAAAGAGAAAGTAGTCATCTCGCATGTTCAGGTACGCGCTACTCCTCACACCAACCAACTTAAACGGAATAAGCATAACTAGCATGTCTAAGTGTCTAATAAATAATCAGGATTATATCTAACCTGTTAAATGCTTGCAAAAATCTCTGCAGCTATTATGCTATAGGCGTATCATGCTGTTTTGCTGCGTTAACTTTTATTCAAAAATTTTTCAACTCCCCATAACGTTTTCTACCCTTGCAATTATGCACCAGCGCAACACTGTCGTTCATACGCTTACTCTCAGCGCTGCCGCTAGCATATCTGCGCTTACTCATTGTTACAAAAAGTTTCCTCTAATTTACTAATTCTTTTTAATGATGAAAAATAACTTTTCAAAAAAGTTACTTTGTTTTTTCATTCACAAAAAGTTATGTAGTTGCAGTTTCTGTGGTTTGCACTAACCACAAAATACTTAAATGCTAAAAACGTTAACTGTGAACAGTTTGAGTGATGATGTGATATGATCGTGTCCTCTTCCCATTGTCATCTTGAGGCTGAAGCGTGAATATCTTTGTCAAACTGTGTCTCGTCCTATTCATTAGGACTTCTTCATGCTCAGCGTTATCAGCAGTAAACCACCCAACTTAAAACAATTACTTCAATTATGGTTTAGCAAAAAAATGCTAAATTAATATCAAGGAAAAAGTGAAGTTAACAGTGTAACAGTGAAGAAGTGTTTTCTCGCTTATCTTGGAATGGCACTCTTGAGCGGTTAAACGATAAGTGATGTTAGATAAAACTTAAAAATTTTGAGACATAAATTATGTCCCCTCCAAAGTCTTTGCATGTCTGCATCTAGTATCGTTTTCCCCATGAAGGATGAAGGAACTCGACGAAATCTAAGTTTTAAAGACCCAACAGAAATATGGGCACCAATCGGTTCACAATAGCTTTGCTCTGTGTCATTTTATACTCACTACGTGCAGATGCAATCGGTGAAGAATATGGTTTCCAGTCAACGGCCTCCTCCTCCACTGGATTGGGGGAGGATTCCATTTTCTTCTCGTCATCACCAACCTCCTCACTTGAAAATATATCAGAACGACCGCTCACATCCAGCTCAAGTGAAACTCCACAAGTGTTGCTCCAGCAGGAGCCATTCATTTTCATATCAGATGACAGCATTTTAGGCCCTTCAAGAAGAAAAACGATTCGGAGGACGAGACGAAGGCGGCTCAAAAAGTTGAAATCAAGTACAGACATTTCCACATCGAGAAGCGAGGATTTCAGCTCCTTATCTACCTCAACTGAACCCCAAAGGGACACCGGAAAGACTACAATGCGTCTTCAAGTAATTCCCATTGACTCGCTTGGACTTGATCAGAGCATTACTGATGTTTCTGCATCCCTCCCACTTCCCCTCCCAACATCTCATACTACTACTACTTCCTCCTCCACCCCCGCCCCTGTAAAAGTACCTGATCCGATTTTCAAACGCGGTCATTATACCCGTCATCAGCGAAAGAAGGCGCCCAAGCAGAACCTTTGGCGAACTCCAAACTTTAGTATGGAATTGTTCGACTCCGAGGCAACTTTGGAGGAAGCACCCACAAATGTCGATAAGAGACAATCGGTTGCAAACAAGACTAATTATATGTTCCATAATCCCACATCCCTATCATCCTTACCCGATATGAGTACTGATGAGAGTATCAATCCCTTTGTAAATACTAGTTTGCCCATTTCAACGGAGCTACAGAATTCCCTTCAGTTCACACTTCAAGTGCTCCACCCCTTGCTCAATTCCGACTCTGTCTTGACAGATAGTGAACCAAAGATTCCAGAGAATAAGACTGTCGCGCTCACTCATAGTTTAAGTAATACTGTGGCGGAAACCCCTGTGGCACCCGACCTCCGTTTTTTACCAACTCATCTAAGGAAAAGTCATCCACTCCTTAGTGATTCCATTTTAAATATTAATAGTGCATCAAAAACAGGACCAAGAGTGAACGTGCATGGGATGCATAGCATTAACAATTTACCCGCAAAGGATACCACTTTCGGTCTCACCAGTACCGAGAGTTACAGAAATCGGGGGAGGATTACACCATCTACAACCTCAACAACAACAGTCAGTACGACCACTAGGAGGACAAGACCTCCAACAATATCAACAACAACTATGACAGTCATACCACCTCCCAAATTAGACCCACAAGGCCAAGGGAATCTCAAAATTACGGAGCTAATATACCCCACGATTGTTTCGAAGCCCTCAACGACCAAACCGACTCATTCGACAACTACTAGTTCAGATAGACCGGAACCAGTATACGATTTTACGGATGGTTCTCGCTCGCCACCCTTAATTCTCCTTGGAAGTGATTCAAGTGTTAGAGAACTAGGCATTCCATCAAAGAGTAATATCGAAAGTCCTCCAGCATTTGACGATTTACTACTGGAGGAGCTCGTTAAAGGTTTTGAACCACCAACCATAAAACATGTCACGACGACAATGATTCCAACTACGAGACCAACTACGACTACAACAAGGAGGACAACAACCACCGCCCCCACAACCACCACAACAACAACAACAACGACGACAACAACAACAACTCCAAGACCGACTACGACTACAACAAGAAAAGTAACAACAACCACAACGGAAGCCCCCAAGCTTCAAGACGATGAGACCAGTCAACTCCTCCAACTACTAAGTTTCCTCCAGCCACCTCAGCAAACAACTGAAGCAATTACATCCACAAGTCCACTTTCCACATCCACCACAGTAAAGATTGACGAAGAGCTCTTAAAGAACTTGGCACTACTTGACAATCTCTTAAGCCCAACCGCAAAGACGATGATAAAAGAAGCCGTGGATCTTGGAACAACTGAGAAAATCAAGAATCCCGGCGAAGGTCTTAGCGACTCTGACCTCAAAGCAATTTACATGCTTTTGGATGCAATGAGTACAACAACGACTCCGAAGCCGACAACGACAACAACTCCAAAGCCTACAATGCACCCAGCCCTACAGAACATGTTAAGCATGCTTAATAATCCCTGGTCCGACGTTCAAAAGTTGAGGGGTCAGCAGCAACAACAACAAACCTTTAAAGTTCTAGAGCCCCCAAAACCCGTCCCTACATCTAACTCATTAGATTTACTCTCCCAATTATTTAATTTGAGCCCCACCAAGCCTCAAACAGAAAAGCCGAAGGATATGGGATTAGGAGCATTGTTGGGTAGTTTCCTTCCCAAACCAAAACCAAATAACAGAGAGGCAGCGGCTTCGGGGTCAAATCAACTTTTAAATTATTTCAACCCTGAACCTGCTCAAACGCCCCCACCAGGGCCTTACTATTGGTTTGATATGAATGCATTCCTTGGAAATGATCCAACGGCAGGGCCAATGTCAGGATTTAGGCCGAAGATTGGGACAAGAGATTACTTCCTCAAAGTTAGGAGGAGAAGGGATAGTCAGGAGAGGTATTATTAGCTAATCGTATTAAGCTAATTAATTTAAAAAGTCATGTAATTTATGCCAAGTATTTAGGAGGGGAATTCTATTGTAGTTGGGCTCAAGCAGCTTGAGTCAAGCTGATACGTTAAATTAATTCTAAAGGTTCATTTTGTTGACTCTTGAATTGTTGTTATCTGTAAAAACCCATCCCGGTTTGTAAAATTCTGTATAGTAATGTTAAACTCGGGCATAGTCTATTTTTGTATGCGAATATCTTCAATAAATAGTACAAGTTTGTCTTGAAAAGCAACTCGCCTTTCGATTTCAAATCCTTTCAAGAGTTACACGAAAGTGAACGTTCTCATGATTCATGCTATCAGCATGCAAGATAAATGCTTCATGCATGCAATCCACTTTTTAAAATCCTAAGAATAACCATATCGCTTATCAAGTGCACTTGAATCTTGAAATTTCAAACTCAACAAATGAAACCAGCATCAAGATAAGTAGATAAACTGCAGCAGAGGAAATCAAGTCAGTCTTTTGAAGCATTGAAGATCTCTTATGAATGAGTCATTAACTTCATTATAATTGAAAAGGAGTTTAAAACAGCTATTGACTCACTTTACACATTTCAATAACTAATCAGAATTAAGCCGTGAATTATTAACTCTCTCAAAGGAAGCAATACCTGTTTTCAGAGGAGATGTCGATGTCTAATGTTTTAATCGCTTTTGCAATCGCTGATAATATCATACCTCTCTCTCATGTTGCTTATCTCATCAAATGTTAAAGCGCTTTACACACATTAAAATTCACGCTTCAACAGCCAAACAAGAGTTGTACAAGTTATAAACTTTTAATTACTATTAATTCTATCGTTGAATGTAGGCTTCCTGTAAAGGATTACTTTGATTTCGTAATAAATTGAATCATTCATCCTGCCACACACGTCAACTGCGTCCTGCGTCAACCTGTGCGTGGACTAATTGAAGTTCAATACCAGAATGATGAGAATTTTTTCAGAAAAAGTAGATATTTTTATGTTTTCGAAAGTTACTATTTATGATTGTGCCTATCAAGTCAAGTCATGAATGATAAAGCCTTATTGGTTTACGCTTCCTAAAGACATTTTCACCTAGATAAAGTAATTAGCAAAGTTAATAGACTAAAACAATTGCCACTCTCTTTCCTTTCGATGTTAAATGATTATTCAATCCAGGGTGTAAAGACAGATATTAAAAATAAGAATAATTATTATTGTTAAGCATTACTGCGACATGCCACGTGCATTCATATTTACCAAATTGTTAGCTTCCTTATTTTAATAACTTAATCATATTTTTAAATTGTCTATGCAAATCCTTCCTAAACTGACATCCGTCTTTGTCATTCGATTCTAAACTGAACACAATTAATTAAAATGCTTACCTGATTCTCAATCGGCACTTCTGAAGGTACTTCTGAGGCTGATGAATTAGAGGCGTTTGCAGTCTGATTTCCTGTCTGAGCTTCACTATTGGAACCTTTGACATTAACGGCTTCCCCTTCCGATGATTTCATTTGAACTTTAAACTTTAAATTGTGAGGCAATTAATTTGACAAGAAGTCAACACAAATGGTAAACATCGAGCCGAATGAAAAGAACAACAAAAAAGCAAAATAAAAGCATTCCCGGACGATTTTGGAGCATTCTGCAACCCAAAAGCTCAGCTGCTTTTAGAAAAATGTAAACCTTTCTGTACTAGTTTGACAGGCAAAGCGGTGTTTTTTGTGGAGTTGTCTTAAATTTTTGACATTTAAAAAGAACATTATTTTTAGAGTTTATCAGATTTGTTCATTAGCATAAAATTAAAGATGGCAGGAATGCCAATGGGGCCTGGAATGCCTCATCATCCACCTCCTATGGGCCATCATCCGGGTGGACCGGGAAGTAATCCCCCTCCAATGATGCATGGGTATACCCACGCTCCCACCCCTCCTGGGCCTGGACAGCAGATGCCACCCCATAACGCCATGGGTCAAGGTCCACCTCAACAACATCCACCTCCCCAACAGCAGGTACCTCAGAATAAGGAATTGAATGCTTCGATGCTGTGCCGATTTGGACAGGAGACTGTGCAAGAAATTGTGGCGAGGTCTTCGGAAATGTTTCAGTTCTTGAGGACGACGCAGGTAAAATATTTATAATTTGTTCTCGAAGGATTGGAAAGGAAGATGATTTGACAAATTTAATTGGTCTTATAGCCCCCGGATGGTAAAATGAATGCTGGAATGGACCGGAAAACAAAGTTCCAGGATACGCTGAAAACGATCAAATCTAATTTTAAGAGACTTCGGGTCATTTATGAGAAGATTGAAGAAAATTTCCCCAGTAGTAAAGACAACTCATTTGAGGTTCGAGTGGTTTGATATGAAACTTGCGTTTCTTGACTTGTTTTGGGAAACTTAATGATTTTATTTTTGTTACAGGAGGACATACTCAACAAGTCTGATGATAATTTGACGGTAGATGACAAGAGGAACACAGAATCTTATAAGCTTGCTGTGGAGGAGTATAAGGAAGTTATGGAGGTAATAAATTGTCAAAAATGTGCATAAAGAAATGTGCCTGGATTTATAAATTTGTAATTGATTATTTGTCTTTTTTGCAGCACGTGATGATAAAGAATCGCCAACTCAAAGATGCAATTGACCACCTAAGGACAATGATTTGGGATGTGAATACCATGCTTGCTATGCGGAAAGAGTGAATTTATAGAACTAGGATTTTTTTAAAAATATTTATAAACAAAACACTTGTCTCAAGCTGTAAAGTTTGTATTAAACCACGTCCATTTGTATTAAAATAAATATGTTTAATACTATTATACAATTAACTCGATTCCCACTTCGGCTAAAGCATCTTTAGACCATTTCGGGTACTTTTTGTCTGGGTAAATTCCGAGCATAAATGATTGGACAAATGTAACAAACGAACCATCCTTAATACTTGAGCGAATTTTTTCCATAAGCCGCATCTAAAATTGATAGAAAAATTATTAGTTTCTAAACTATTCAAAGCATTTTCAAGAAATTAATTTTAGGCACCTGAAACCGGACATTGTGCACTGTAAGCAAATGACAAGCTACAGTCTCATGAGTAACTATCGTGTGAAGATAAGCTTTTGTATGAGTCTTGCATGTTGAGCAATTACAGTCTTTATCTATTGGCGTATGATCATCTTTGAACTTTTGTTGCTTCAGGTTTATTTGTCCCTGGAATGTCAACGCGCAACCGAATCTCTGAAAAATCCAAATAAAATACATGCATTCCTGCTTGATCATCTCATCAAATTTATAATTAAATTAATTTTATATACCGCTGTCCTGGTTGGAAATACACAATCGTACATATCTACGCCTAGAGCACAGCATACAACTAAATCCTCTGCAAACCCAACGCCCATCAAGTACCTCGGTTTATTCTTTGGAAGGATGTCGGTTGAGATGTTTACCATTTTCCAAAAGTCATCCTTACTTTCTCCACCACTGCAATTTAGTTCCAAATTTTAAACATTTATCATATCATCTTCTTTTAAAATCGTACCTTAATCCTCCAATAGCAAATCCAGGCGTGTCCCGCTTTATCAGTTCCCTCGCACATTCCTTCCGAAGTTCAGGATCCAATCCACCCTGAACAATTGGAAATAAATTTTGCTTATCCGGGTACTGGTGAGCTTTCATACATCGATCCAACCATCGTATAGTTCTGTTAATTTAAAAAGTAACATTGAAAACCTCCTTTGTCGATAGTCACTCATAACGGACAAAAGAAAGTTTATGCTGACCTCTCTGAATGTCACCAAAAACAAATTTATTAATGATTAGCAAGTAAAACTCTTATCTTCCCTTTATCCTCATACCGGTCTATTCCCCAGATGATAAGTATTCCCCAAGATTAGTTTACAATCTAGCTTCTCCAATTGCTCAGGAAGGAGCCCCTTCAACGAACCCTGAGTCCCAACCGGCATAAACACCGGGGTTTCAATAACTCCATGTGGTAAAGTCATTAAACTTGTCCGTGCTTTTGTTACAGGACATTCCGCCAGCACCTTAAATGATAACGCAGTTTTACTCCCCATTTTAACTAAATTTATCATTAACTGAATTAATTTGAGATGGAAATGTAAGAAAGTGGAAAAATCTGTGTATTTTTGTTTTGAGAAAACAGCACATGTTGAGCTGTCGTGGAAAAGGTGGCTTCGCGGACGAAAAAAGAGAAGAGTGGACCATTTTGCTACATGAACGGTGCTCTCGCTTGAGCTTGGCTTGGAGGAATATGAGAAACTGGATAGTTTTTATATGAAAAGATTAAATTTATGGAAAGATGGTTTTATGTGAAGTTTTTGAAAGTTTTTATTCTACAAAGTTATATATCCAACAAATAATAGGAAAAGCGAGAATAAAAGTAACATTTTTTTATCCTATTATCCCGACAACCTACTACAAAAAATGGAGCTGTGTAAGTGGTAGATCGGATTGGATAAAATGACTTTTAGTGATCAAAAAGTCTATCTCAGATTATAAGATAAGATTTAGTTGTAGTTTTCTTAAATAAGTTAAGATCTATAAGGGTTTTGTAGTTGCAGGTTTTCTCTTGTCTTCTCTATAGATAAAGCGTGTTACTGATGAGTAACAGTATTGCCATCCGTTTCTGGCTCAGAAAGCATTTTTTGCACCTCCGCCTCAGTAGGCTCAGGTCCTCTTCCTAAAAAAATAAATAATTAAATTAAGTATAATATTAAAACTGAGAAACTATTTACAAATCGCTATTTACTAGCTTGGTTTTGGATTTTTTATAATACCTATTAGATAATAGGTCATTAATTGACCTTTGCCCTTAACGTTCACTAGTCCTCTTTGCTCGAATTGGTACCCGTAGAGGCGAAGTATTCGGTGGGTTTCGTGCGTTACCTAATTACGGAAAGAAGTGCTTTTATTCAATTATGGAGTATGTGTTTGGGGTTAGCTTACCTGAATATATCCTGCTTTCCCTGTACTTTCCATCCTTGAAGCCACATTGACTGAATTACCCCAAATGTCATAATGAGGCTTCCGGGCTCCAATGACTCCTGCCGTTATGGGACCGTGATTTATACCTAAAGAGAGGTTTCTTTTTAATTTTTCCTTCAAGGTTTTATTGTGCATGATCGAATAGGTTTGATCGTTACTCGTGACGTACCCATTTTTAATACGAAATGATTAAAACTCTGTTCGTTAATGCTGGTCAGGGCTCTCTTTAGCTCGAAAGCGAATTCCACAAGTAGACTCAAATGTTGCCAGCGGGTTTTGACAGGATCGTCCGGCTAATTAAAGGCGGAATAAATTTAGTCAAAGTCAAAATAAATTTGTCATTCTTTTATTGTCAAATCTCAAATACTCCATACCTTAGCCTGCTTTGATGGACTGAGACCACTGGCAGCCATGTAGGTGGATGAGATCGTTTTGATTTTGATGATGTGCTCGTTGAACTTTGGAAGTTCCAGTAACTGCAAATTTCAATTTTAGTTAGTTCATGTAAATCAATTCATAAAAGTGCCAAAAGTCGGAAAGAAATGCGTACTGCATCGTAGTCCGAAATCACTTCATTCAAGAATCTCAAGCACTCCAGACCTTGATTGTTGACGGACTCTTCGGTATAAAAATCTATAAAAAATAATTAATTTTTAATTCTGCTAAATTGCTCCAAATGGACTGTAAAGGTAAATTTATTACCTGAAAAATTGGGCATTGACGCAAACATAATCCCTACTTCAGAATAACTCTGGCTGTACAACTCTTCGTGCTTTCTCCTCCGCGAGCCCAGGAAATGTGTGGCTACGTGCGGGGGCAAAATATTATAAACCTACAAAAAAGAAAGATGTTCAAAACATTGCAAATCCTTCTGAAGCTCATTATATTATCAATCGCCTTACGAGAGACTCATTCTTTTGTCGGAGTTGTGTCGCCGTCTCCCTTTGATGCTCAACTTCCACTTTCCAAAGAAACAGGACTCTGGCAGACTTCTCAAGCTATTAGCGAAATATAAAGTCATTGAATTACTCTGCCATTCTTTAAGAATTTAAAGTTTCAATTTACCCTTCGATTCAAATTAAATAATCCAGCGAATGCAACTACTGCAAACAAGGACAAGTAGCAGTAGACGGGGATGAGTCTATTAAATCAAATCAGATAAACTTATTAATGAATTCTCCCTGCTGTGATAAATCCTTCGAGTACATAAAACAAAGACAATGTTTGCGTTCATATTCTGTTCATATTCTACCCGATCAATGCAAATATTTTCCTAAATATATCCGCCAAGGACAATGGCATAATGAAACCGTACAGTATGTGAATTGTGAGCTCATTTCACGGGTATTTTATCAGGAATGTAAAGCTCGTGTGATATGAGATGTGTGACAATTTCTATTGATTTTCCTCACCTGTACTCATCGTTGTCCGAGAGCATTTCACTGCACACCATCTCCGCCTTCAACGGTGTGGCAAGCATGAGGACAGTGTGCAAAAGCAGGATTAAAACAATGATCAGCGACTTGAGCCAGAACCCCAAATAAGTCAACAAACTAATGCTAAAGAGGATAAGGGCCGCGAACGGGATAAAAAATGCAGGAAGCCGACAGTCATCGTGCTGGCCGGGTAGATTGCTCGCTTTGTTGGGGAGAACAAGGGGTTCCTCCACTTCTGCATTGTGGGATATGCACTCCTTCGTCTCCAAGCAAGGGATCTAACGAGTAGTTAAATTTTTAACGAGAGCTAATTAGCTTACGTCCTTGGATAGTGGAGAGGTGCTAATGGCCTTACCATAAAAGCTATGTTCGCTGCTGTGAGGATGAACGCACCCAAGACGGAGACTAATCGTCTCACCCACAACTCCGATTCCAATGAACAGAACGAGTCGATAATCCCCGACATTTTCTACAAGAAAAATAAATCATGATAATTTTTACAATAATTGCAATAATATTATTAAGAAACTTATTTTCACCTTCAACCGGCTCTTCATCGGAGAAGTCTCGCAAGCCGAGAAAGTGGCAATGAGGACAAGGAAAAGGAAGCCAATTATCAACACCACAAGTCCAATAATTGTGAAGGAAATTACGGCGAAAGCAGCAAGGGCAACTGCAACCAGTGCAATTGGACATGCTCCATAGTAAATGCCTGGAATAGCCAATAGACCGATAAAGTAAAAAAAATCAGTGTAATTCAGAAAAAGTGGTCAAAATTAGCTTACCTGCATAAGGATCCTTGTGCTTCGTGAACTCTGACTCTTGTGTTGGGTCTTTGAAGCTCAAAGTGAGCCATTGACTTTGGCGTGACAAGTCCCTACAAATGGAAAACTTTTGTAATGAAAAGTTTTCACGAGAGGAGAGAAAAACAACTTATTGTTGGAAATGAACTCACTTGTAGCCATCACGTGAAAGCAGCTCGTCTTTGAGTCTTGAACGGTATGCTTCTAGCTCAGTCTGTTTCCCGTGAACATGAGATTCATCAATAGCACTCTGGAGAATGGTTAAGAAAAGAGAGAGGTGAAGTGTTTTTTTTCACGAAAGGAAAAAGAAAATTGCAAAGATTAAGAAGGTATATAAGAAGCATTTTTATTAAATTTAATAACGTCTCCCATCACCACTTACATTAGAGTCCTCAGCAAAGGTTGAGTACAGGTCGGAGGGGAGGTCTTTTGCAATTATCGTTTCATCCGGGGGCACATCCCCATTTTCTGTTGCTCCTGTACTGCTCTCGCGGAACTGCAAAGGTTTATAAAAGCAAACAAATACTATGTTGTAGTTAATATAGTGGAAATGAAACATTTAAAATTGCAACATATTTTTGCCCACTTAAATGGGCTACTTTTTGTTATGTAAACATTCTCCCCTTTTCAGGTTAAAAGCTACATTAAATATTTAAAAGACATACGGGCTTGATTGGCTTGACGATGAAGTAGGTTTTGATACCAGCAATCCTCAGAATCTCTTCTCGCTTCTCGCCGTGAGCGGGCTCCACCTCAAAGCCATCGTTGAGGAAGTACGGGCTTGACTGGCTTGACGATGAAGTAGGTTTTGATACCAGCAATCCTCAGAATCTCTTCTCGCTTCTCGCCGTGAGCGGGCTCCACCTCAAAGCCATCGTTGAGGAAGCTCAACGTGACCTCCGATATATGTACTCTCCTTTAGAGAGAAAAGGAAGGAAATTAGAGTGAAGAGATTTTGCAACTTTTCCTATCATTTCACTCGCGGCTCGCCTCTTTGTTAGAGGATAGACTCGCTTCGATAGTAAGGAAAGTCACGGAAGTCACGAAAGGAATAATTGGATGCTCACTCTCATAATCAAATAATCTAAAACTTTCCCCAGAAAGGAGAGGGGCAGAGTGAAACGTGGGAGGAATTAGTGGATGTCGATAATTAATTTATGAATATGTAATTATGGCGAGAACCCTACTGCCATTTCAGTCTCGACTGGACGTGGACATATAAATCAATATTTTCTTTCTGATGCAAGATATATCTTACCCAGGCTTTCCACTGCTCTCCATTTTATTCGCGAGTTCCACATCCTTCGAGTAAATATCGAATTGCCACTGACGCTGGCCCATGACACCGGCCAATATCGCTCCCTACAATAACAAATTCGATAATTGAATGAAATGGTAGTGAAATTCAAAAACTTTCTCTTTTAACAAGTGAAAATTTTCTTTTACCGTGTGAATTCCAACCCGCATGTCAACTGAGGATTTGGTCTTTTCTCGCACATACTTAATTGCTTTGACCATTGAGAGACCCATGTGGACACATAGAATAGCGTGATCATCCCGTTCCTCCGGAGCTATTAATAGGCAAAGAGTTATAAAATTTCTGAATTTTCTTTATCATTTTCGGATCAATTTTGCAAACTTTTGAGCTTTTCATTGAGGAAACTTGGTTTGGGTATCTTTATGACATTGCTTATGTCTGAAGTGGGGTATCAAAAGAGATTGGGTTTCGGAAAGGGGATACTTCCTTTAAAGCTATAGGCAATTTGGGATTTGAGATTGGATCTTTAGCTTTGTAGTGTAAACATGCATGTTGGTTTTATGGGAAATGAGATATGATATGATATAGATTTTAGATAGATACATAGATATATTTCTCACCCCCGCAAATGCAGTAATAACAATCCCCGAGAATTTTAATACGAATTTGGCTGTATTTCTGTTGAGCATAATAAATACGAGATTAGTCAGATAGTTTATTACTGTTTTATATGGGTAGTATGTAGATATTGTGCACTTACGTCTGCCAGTTTATCAAATGTTGCAAAGAGCTCATTCAGGATTTTCACAAGCTCGGAAGCCGAGTATGTAGAGGAGATGGCGGTGAAACCGACAATGTCGGCATAGAGGATGCTAATAATTTTGATAAAAATTGTGATTATTTACTAAAAGGTGACTTCATTTCTGACAAGAGTTTTCACATAAAATATTGAAATTTACCTGACATTTTCATGTCTACTCATATAAATCTTTTTAAACTGGCCATCAACCGCTTCGCCCAAGTCTTGGCGCATTTTCAAGGCCAAGTGCTCCGGAAGCACGGAAAGCAGAAGTCGTTCCTGTTTTAGAAATTTGTAAATAACTTATCATATGCCGAGCATGTAACAGTGCTTAAATTCTTTTACAATACCGTAATCATTTTCCCATCTTACCTGTTCTTTTGCTTGCTCTTCAATAACCAACTTCATCTCGAGAGATTGTCTTGTATCAATGAAAGCCCTTCTTTGCTTCTTATCGCTCAGATAAAAGCCCAACATGCCAAGAATGTTCGTGATTAGGATCAAAATGACATCCGCACCGATCTACGTCATATCAAATATAAAAATTCTGTCTGCAGCTGCTACAAAAACATGAAACAACTTTCTCCAAAAACTTTTACCTGTCTTCCCAGATATGGCCTATTCCGCTCCCGAATGCTAGTAATAATGACGTATAGAGTGGCCACCACACTCGTATAAAATAACGCTGTTCTCATCCTCAGCGGAAGAGTAATCCAAATTAGGAACGTCTCCAGTAATATCCATCCAAATGCCAATCTTGGATTTACTGACGCCTCCACACTGCAGGCTACTGAGCACAAAATCGTCGCGCTCCAAATAATAACAGGAACGTGATGATTCCTAGGACAGCTTCGGAATGGGAGGAGCATGAAGCTCACAACAAATACGCACGCGATTAGGAGACAAAGCAATACGAGGACGAAATAGAGGTTCCCTCCACTTGGCGGTTCTGTATGAGTCTCAAATTCACTTCGAGTATAAGCTGATGCTTTAAAGTCTTCTCTGTCACCCCGATGTGCAGAGATTGACCTTTGATTGCTGAATGTGCCGTATCTGTGTGTGCCTCTGATGCTTCTTCTCCCCCGGAAGTGAAAGCTGGGTCCAAATGGCCATGAATAACTCTTGTCATTATCGGTTTGAGCCTTTCCAGAAGACTCGGAGGAGCTTGAGACTTCCACATATTGATTGTGGAGGTGAGGCAACTCAATGTTATAACTTGGTTGAGTTTTTTCAACTTCCTCCTCAACCTCCCCTTCATCTTCCTCATTCGCAGAGTCAGAATTATCAATACTGTTCAAATCCTCGACTATAATTTTTCTCCTCTTATCGCGTTCCCTATAGTCTCGTGTTAGACGGCGCTTGTCTTTTGAAGGGAAGGGAAATCCATTATTTCTCCTCTCTTCTGCCCCACTTAATTTCTTGTTGAGTGGAGGTGGTGGAAGTGGAAGTTGATTTGTCATCATTAGTTTACCCGTCCCTTCGGGTCCTTCACCTAAATTATTGGTGACTTCCAAGCTCATTACTTTCGTCGCTGGGCCTAAACCCCCTTTATTCTTCGCCACAACCGAATACTGGAGAATGTCCGAGTTTTCGTCTACGTGAAATACTGACTTTTGCAGTTTTGAGTGAGAGGTCTCAAGCATGGAGGCGTATGTATTCAGGGTCATTGTTTCCGGCGTCTCCGCGGAAAAATCTGTTATCAATTAACAAATTTTGCAATAATGTTTCGCACACAATGCTTTTCTCTAATCATTCATGTAATTTTATGCTTGGGTGAACAGCTTTATGTGGTTTATGCGCAAATATCGTTTCAAAAAATAATTGCAGCATTTACTTACATGTGGTCGTCGGGATGCCATGCGTTTCCTCAGAGTGATGATGATGAAACCTTTCATGATAACTATCAGTTCCTCCGAAAACGACGGGATTTCTCCCAATCCACGCGGAGTAAACTATGATGTGAACGATGGCGTAGAATAGGATGCAGTAGAGGAAGCACCGGAACAGTTCCGACTTTTTTTGATTAGCAGAATGAAGTTGATATAGTTGTTCTATCTCTGGATCGCTAAATTTATGCCGAGCTAAGAGACGCTTCCCCTTCCCCCCATCGTTTACCGGCGTGATCTTCACGACACTGAGGGAAGAGTCGCAACGGATGGATATGGGACCTGACTCCGTATCCATATCGAAGATCTACACGTCCTACGTGACTTAGAGGCTAGTGGCAATAATTTGAGGAATTTGATATTCCATAATA
>JAHZMU010001134.1:0-24452 GCA_027743725.1 Rambutsinella grinnellia | reverse complement strand
ATATTTTCAAACACTTTTACCTTCATTAGAAGAAAATATTAATGGTAATTTGTAATTCCCTACTTATTATCTTTCCTCTTCGAAACAAGCATTGTTCCCTTGTTTGATTAGGATATGTTTTAAAAACATTGCGAAACTTTTAGAGAAAATCGTTAACAAATGAGACATCAAAAAGCAATCTGAGGTAGTCAAATACGGAAAGGATGAGAGGGTGGCACTGTCCCTCATTAAAATTTTATTAGCTCACCACTTCTCTCTATTTTAAAGCATCTCAAAGTTTAAGACACAATTTATTTTTCAAAATTGACATGTGCATTGCTCCATTGTTCAAAATCTTCAGAGAGCACTTTGCGAAATACAAGAAGTGCATACGTATGCATACCAAAAAAAACGGGACTGTTAATCCGAAACGACAAAAAATTGGGCCATTTTTCTCCCAATTGGCTCAGTAAGAATTTGCAGAATTCATCGCCAACTCCCATTCCATATCGACCATTATAAATATTATAATAATTATTATGATTGCCTTTAAGCGCAAAACTAGCCTACAATAAAATAGTTGTGAAGATGATGGGTTTGGGCCCTGCAATGAAGGTGCATCCTATCTAAAAAGCAAAAGAATGAAGCGTTTACTGAAGATGATGAAAATGACAACAAAGTCGAGTGCACTTTTGCTATAGTTAGCCCACAATTGAGGATTGCATCAACTTGGAGATGCAGCTTGTTCACATGTGGAATGGTAAGTGGTCGTCTTCACATAAGATTATGATTATATAATGACATTTTTGGTAAAGGATGAAGATAGTAAAAAATAAACAGCTTTGGTGGCAGTAAAAGGGACTTTGAGCGTTCCTTAAGGGATTCCCTTCAGTCAGCGAGTTGTGGTTGGCTAGTCATAAAGTGTTTGTGAAATAAAACGGTTTTATCTTCAAGAGGAAATTTGGAAACTGAATGTGGGAATCATTTCCGGAAGCGATGTAGCGGAAGTGAAAAGTAAAAAGTGGAAGTGAGGATTTGAAATTTAGTGATTTGTGCAAAATTTAAGTAAAATGCCTTCATTCAAAGAAGTTCGTAGAAAGTTTATAAAAATGCTTTTAGTTTTTGGAATTCTCGTGCTTTCACCATCATTAGAGGTGAATGCTTTACCAAATTCGCCTCGACTTTTTGGAATAATTCCACCACCTCAAGTGCTCCTCCCACCCCATCGAGAGGAAGGGCAGTCGTTAGATGATATTATTTACGGAACTAGTTTTAGTGGAGGTAGCTTATTCCCTTCTTTATCAACTTCTACAACAACTCCAAAACCAATTAGTTTCTTCACAACAAACCGTCCATTCAGACCTTCACCCCAAATTCATTCGGAAGTTAGAAGTAATCAAAATTTGGCCAAAACCTTTACACCTCCGAGCACAACACAAGCTACAATCTCAACAACATTGAGACCCGTTTCGTTTTCTTCACATAACTCGATTTTCGCAACGTCATCAAGACCATCTTCGCTAATCCCGTCGAGTTTCTCTCCATCATCTTCAGAGGAAATCAAAGTGCCCCAAACCCTAAAGCATAGGACGCCTCAGCGAAAGCAATACACAAAAGCGGATTTGATTGCTGCTGCAAATTCGCTAAAACCTGCAGGTTTCGACTTCAACAAAGTCCTTCCAACGAGTCCAAGAATCTTTAATAATTCAACTGATAAAAATTTATATCACAATGCAAGGTTTCCTTTGCCCCTCTTTGATACTCCCGTTTTTAACGAATTAAGACCGCTAATGGAAATGATATTGAAGCGACAACAAGAAGCCAAGGCGAGTGGGAGGGGTGGGGAAAACGAACCAAAAATATTTATTATCCCGAAGCCATCAGCAAGTAATACAAGAACGGTTACTAGCCCTGCGGATAAAATGACGACATTTGGAAATAGACAAACGAAGCAATTTACACCGACGCCTCCTCCAAAACCAGTGTCACCTACTAGCTTCGGCAATTTCCAAAAGACTAGCAAATTGCTAACAACGATTAAGCCAAAACCGGTTATTTCAACTACAAAAAGGATTAGTAAATTAACCGAGTTTGGGAAAAAGCAAGAGAAAAGCACAGATCTTCAGGTTGCTGCTACTTCAAACAAGTGTAAATAAAACTATTTCTTAAATCAAATCATTTTTTGAACTATATAAATTCCTCAAAACCCAATTTGTTTTCCAGTATCCCAGCAAAAGAACCTTGGAAAGAATTCATCCCCATCCAGTTCCTACTCCCACAAGGGCACGGACAAATATAGTTTCAGCTACCAAGTGAAGAATGACGCTTATGGTGACGTCAAGTCACATTCCGAAAGCCGGGATGGAGACCAAGTTGCTGGTGAATATTCAATGCTGGAACCTGACGGGTATACCCGAGTAGTTCGTTACACGGTTGATTCAGATCAAGGTTTTAAAGCATCTGTGAAGCGAATACCGCCATCATCGCAAATAAAGTAATAAATTAATGTGGAGAAAAAAAGTTGCACTTAATTTCGCATGTTTTATTAAGCCCCAGATCACTTTGTTGGATTTTTGGTATGCAAATAATTACTGTTTTCAACATATCATTGCTTTTGTATTGCTTTATTTCTTATCAATTCTTTAAATGCAAACAAGAATGCACAAAACCTAAAAAAAATCAAGAAACTCTTGAAAGAAATATAACAAAATTCACGAAAACTATTCTTGAAGAGCAAAAAATGTGCGTTTAAAATTGCAAACTTCTGCAAGGGTTTAGAAGAAACCAACGCACAAAAGTAACTGAATGTCACGAGTTTAAAAACATAAAATCTATTGAAAGGCTTATTTCTTATCAAAACATATTTAATTGAACCTATAAAAATATTTTATTACTGCTTAATTAGTCTATTCTGAAAACCCTCGTTTAAAAGTAAAAATATACACGAAATTGCGAACTTATGCTTACGGTTTAAGAGAAAATTATGTCATGGCAGACCAAATCCTTGATTTTGATTTTGCTGCTTATGGCTGCCATCACCATTATGGCCATGATTGGATTGACCTTGTCCTTGGTATCCATATTGAGATCCACTCCACTGTTCACCAACAGTATTGCCACCACCATGATTGCCAGATTGATGATTGCTGCGCTGCCTGTGTCCCTGTTGACCAGAAGTGTTTGGGCCTTCTTGAAGGGGCTGACCAACTCTGGGATTGGGAACGCCACTATTCCCTTGATTTTCAGCTGGTGCGGTGATAAGTGCCACATTACTATTAAAAACAAAAAAGCAAAAAATTAAATAAAACAAATTCTACGCACTTTAATGCAGCTCATGTAAATTATAATTACCATGTTTCGTCATTATGAAGACCCCTCAAGTTTATATTATAGGTCCCGGGACCGTTGAAGACAAAGTTGCCGTTGAAGACAACCGTTGAATTGTTAAATCGTCCGCCAGAAATGTTTGAAACGTTAACTGTTTGAAAACCTGAAGGGGGTTTCTTTTGTCTACGTGCTTGGGGATTAGCACCCTCCATGATTTTGTTAGCTTTAAATTATGCAATTAATTTTAAATTCAATTCAATTTGCAACTAAAAACGCTAGTTTTACTAACTCTGTTCGCAGACAACTGCTACAGTGGGGAACGGAATCACAGGAGCTGGCTGTGCATGGAGACATGGATCTGCCTTTTCGGGTTTGGAAGAAGCTGTGGAGGAACCTGGGTACAAATAATGCATGCAGTATTAGCGCACTATTAGTCAAAAGGGCCAAAGTAATAAAATGGTGGTTCGAAAAAATTTGCATTTCTTACCAATAGTCTCCCGACATTGGTAGCATGTGAAACAATCACAATCATACTCATCCTCAGATGAATTTTGAACTTTCATTTCAAAGTATGTATAGCGTGCTAACTTGAGTATTCTGCTATCAATTATTGAAATTTGAATAACGTTTTGTGAAAAAAATAGACGTAGTTTGACAAAAATCTTCTAAAAGAGCGAGCAAAATATCCACCTTTTAATCTTAAAATGGAGAGAGTGAATGGAGAGGTGAAACCTTTTCTCAAAAATATACCAAGTCTATATCATGTTGTGCAGGCATTTGATGCTCAGTCTTTGTGATAAGCGCAGGAGTCTAAAAGGACATTTCTAGGGCCAATGCTATTATTAGATTTAAAAAGAAAAGAAATAGTCAGCGAACCAATGTCATTTAGTATGAAAAATACTCATGTCATACACGTATATGATGGAGTTTCGTTAATGAGCATTTTAGGTACATACAATAAGTGGGAAATTTTGGGGTGGGCTCTGGATTGTATGAGTGCAGACGATGCCCAATTACTCGATACATAATTTTACTTTACAACAGATCATTGCTTTTGCATTGCTTTATTTTTCATCAATTCTTTAAATGCAAACAAGAAGGTACAAAAACTG
Source organism: Rambutsinella grinnellia (assembly GCA_027743725.1). Taxonomy (NCBI): domain Eukaryota; kingdom Metazoa; phylum Arthropoda; class Collembola; order Entomobryomorpha; family Entomobryidae; genus Rambutsinella; species Rambutsinella grinnellia. The sequence continues at coordinate 20,034 of JAHZMU010001134.1, read as the reverse complement.
AAAAAAATCTCTTGAGAATAACATAACACAATTCATGAAGAAGCCAAGACCACCTAAAATGTGTGAATACCTCTTAATTACAAGCAATTTTTGAAGACTAAAAAATATAAGCTTAAAATTGCAAACTTCTGCAAAAGGTTGAAGAGTTTAAAAATTAACTGAATGTCCCGAGTTTTAAAACAGAAAATGTATATACTGATGGTAAAGTACGTTTCATAATAATTCCATAAAAATCTGGCGAGTAGACAAATACTGTTGTCAATCGATAATTACCAGTCAAGATTAAAATAAGAATGTAATCATATCTCTTACCAAACTTGATAAACTACAATTTTCTTAAAGAATAATTCGATAGGCAGCAAAGAAGTGGAATTAAATTTTCTATATATAAAAGCATTTAATAAATCTGACTTAAAATATTTCTAATTTGCTTAAAATTATTGTTTAGAGATTTGTCATTGCTATTTACCCACCATTTACATACATATCACTGCGAATTTCTTAGACTCTAATCACGTTTATTTTATGCCCGTCTCTTTAAACAATTTCAGTACAATTTGGCATCTAGAATTTATCATTTGTTTGTTTAAAAGCTCCAAAAATACACTGCGCATTTGTTCTAAAATTTCTTAACAATTTCCATTTAGCTCCTATTGAAAGCTTAAATTTTATTAGTTATTTTTACACATATTGCATATATATAGATTTGTGAAGACTGACGACATCAAGATCAAAAGATTATCAACTGCTCAATTGATATGGATAATAGTTTGTCCATTCAATATTAAATAAAACTTGACGAATAAAACCAGAGAAAACTTGGAGAAACATTAGAGTTCAAGATAATAAAATTTGTCAAGTAAAATAAAAAACTACCATGTTTAAAGGTTCATGCTTATGGCTTAAAATTGGACCGTTTCTGTTCCATGTCCCTTGTTACCGATTTAAAAATTATTATTCAGAAAGGATGCAGGAATATTTAAAAGAATGAATTTTTGCGATGTGACCCTTTCCCATCACTCGACATAGGTCAGAAGAGCCTTTTCTCATAAGAATGGAGGCCATGAACGCCACCCTCGTATTGGGCAGACGGGGTTCGTTTCTCGAATCTAATTTTTCCGTCATGAGTATACTCTTGCAATTGCTGAGTGTTCCGGATGCCCATATCTTGGTAGCTGTGACGAATGCCAGTTTCTAGATAAGGGAGAAAGCGGAGGACAGATCCCTTGTCGACTATAGAGCCACTTACTCCTTGGGCTACCATCATTCGGTCGTCGCCAGAGTGGAAGTAGCGGTTCATGGCTCCACTGCTGCCAACAGGGCCTGGCAGTAATGATTAAAATTAAGATGAATTTTTAAAACACAAAATATTTAATAAAATTTACCTTTGGAACCAGGCCCTTTTCCCTTGCAACTTGTAGAACAAATCCATTCCAATCCAAAATCTGGGGATTAGTCAGCTCCCAACCGTTTGACAACTTGAGTTTGAGTTTTGTCATTATGAACACTTGTACAATGGGCATGGGCTATTATAGACAGCCTGATTGGTATACAGAAAGAATGGAATTTGTTGATCAATGTTTTAGCACAACTTTTACGGTTGAGTTTATTCTAAAATTGGTTGCTATGGGGCCTAGAATTTACTTTAAGGACGGATGGAATACTTTAGACTTTGTTATTGTATTGGGATCATACGTAGGCTTTGTTTTCCCTAATATTGATGCGAGTTCATTAAAACTCTTTAGAGTTGGGAGGTTGATAAAGCTACTGAATAAGAGCGAGGGATTGAGAACAATATTGTTTCAATTTATAAGAAGCTTGAGCGCTCTCCCTTATGTAATTATGTTGATATTATTAGTCTTCTTCATTTATGGAATTGTTGGGATGCAGAGCTTTGGCAAAATCAAACTAGATCAGTCTACGCAAATCCATCGAAATAATAACTTTCAGAATTTTGGGAATGCAATGCTATTATTATTTAGGTGTGCGACGGGGGAGGCATGGCAAGATGTTATGATGAGTTGTGTGGCTCAAGACCATGTCAAATGCTTCCTCCCTCCAGAGCCAGGCCAGGAAGTGAAGACATGCGGGAGTACGGTAGCTTATCCGTATTTCATTTCATTTTTTGTTATGGTAGCTTTTCTCGTTTTGAACTTACTTGTGGCTGTGATCATGGATAATTTTGATTATTTAACGAGGGACACGAGTATTTTAGGATTGCACCATTTAGGAGCGTTTGTCCAGGAATGGAGTGAGTATGATCCGGACGCGACGGGATTTGCGAAGCTCTCGGATGTTGTGGGGTTAATGAAGAATATTGAGCCACCATTAGGTTTTGGATTTTTATGTCCTGATTGGATTGCGAGGAGGAAGGTTATAGCTTTGAATATGCCAATGACGGAGGATGGGAAGGTGGGATTTAATGCAACTTTGTTGGCGTTAGTTAGGTACAGTTTGCAGATTAGGGTTGAGGGAAGTCCGAAAGAGACGAATGAGGATTTGAGAGGGGTTATTATGGGGCTGTGGGGGGATACGGATGAGGAATTGTTGCAAAATGTGGTACCAAAAGATGAGCTGTTGCAGGGCACAACAGCAGGAAAGTTTTATGCTTGTGTTACGTTGCAGAGGAAGTTTAGGAATGTGCTGAAAAATAGAAGGAGGAAGAGGGGAGAGAAGGTGGATGATAGAAAGGCTGTACTTAATTTGGAGGTGAGTGGAAGATATTTTAAATTGAAGATGATTTTTTATTAATGATGTGATTGATTTTGTAGGGATGTTTCCAATATCTGGAAGAGATCAGAGGAAAGTAAGATGGACGGAGACTCGGCAGCTTCAGTTGGGAGCGAATATAATATCAATAACTTTAAAATACTATAATGATTTTTTATTCTTGTGATTAGTTTATCGGTAAATTTACGAACACGATTAATACCTTTACGAACATTTCACACGAATATCTAATTAAATTGAGCTAAAAAGTGTATCTACATTCTCGTCTATCTCTGTGTTAGTAGTCGGAGCAGATTTGTCCTGGGCAGTTTTCTGAAGGCCATCTAATCGTCAACCATTCCATAGGTTTGGAAGTTTGTTATGTTCCTTCAAATTAAAAAATAAAATCATTTAGGTAAACCGAGACAAATCTTTCACATTTACAATGTCAGTCACATTAATAGTAAAGCATAGTGATTTCTTCGAGAGCATGAATTTATAAAAGTGTGTTACGCGGAGGAGAAGGGTTGATTGAAAGTTGTAGAGGAAAGAGTGGAAGGTGGAAAAGTTGGAGTTTGATTAGAGAATTGGGTAAAGCTAATTGATTATATGGATTTTTATTAGCTTCTAATATCATTACAAGGAATGGGTGCGGAGAAAGTGTGAGTAGTAAAAGGGGTTGGAATTAGAGAGAAAGGAAGAAGAAAAATGAACACTTATTTGGCGTAGAAATAAGCGCGACAGGCAAAAGGTTATTTGTGCGTATTTGAATCATTTTGCGTCAATTTAGCGATAGCGAGTTTATATGACATACATTATGTATGTCGTGAGTGAAGGAGTGAGAGACGGGAGAAGCAAAAGGGGTTACTTTTACATGAGCAAAGCAATAAAGTTTTAAAAACGAACCAAGCTCCGAGCGATTTCCCCGTTTATTCAGAAAACTGAATGCGCTGTAACACTCTAATCTATATGTTTAATGTAATTACCTAGAAAGTGCGTGTAATAAGCGGTGAGGTGGAGATTTATTTATGAGATATAATGGCAACTATAAAAAGGTAATGATGGAATATAACATGCTTGTTTTTACTTACATTGGAAGACAAAAGATATGAGATGAAAGAAAATGGAAAAGGGGAAAACAATGCTGTTCACATTATTCAATGCATTCTATATGAACTTTGTTTCCTGAGTTGTCTTTTGTACTGAAGTATGATTAAAATATTTGAAAGGGAGGAAATGAGAGTAGGCAATGTTAGCTCCATGTAAAAAACGGGAACTATAAATCGTTTTAAAATTTACATTCTTCGAACAAATGGTCAAGCAGTCAAAGGTGAATTGTCTAGTTCGTGTGATTAACTCGCGGAGTGCGTAATGAAAAATATCAAATTATGACTATATGTTAAAATGAATGTGCTTAATAGACAGCAAAAAGCTAAAAACAAAGTATAAAAATGTTGCAACCACAGTCGACAAGTCACAATTTAAAGTAGGAAATAAAACTTGCTCTCACTCATGCTTTTTCACCCTATTACTCTTACTAATGTCCATCTAGTTAAGACAAATGCCATGCATCCAGTGTAAGTCGTAAACAATTTAAGGATTTTTCAACATCGAACAAGTTTTCTCCCTTTCCCACGGAAACAAAAAGTAACCAACTGTACTCACTCAGTTTACACGGTAGCTGGTTTTTGGATCTTCCTGGTGTGGGTGGCTGTCACGGTAAATTTAATTTACTCTCATGCATAAATTTGTCCCTTAAATTCCAGGCCATTGCATCATTTTTCACTTGCTTTTTCAAGCAGGACTGAATGAATTGGATCATTTGTAAAAAAAAACATTAAACAATTTTAGAACTTCAGACTTGTTTTATCTTAAAAATGTGCATATCCCGAAGAGCTGTGACGAAGATGAGCTGAGATTTTGTGTTTCACTAGACCCTTCGTTTCACACCATTTACCACATAATTCACACTGAACTTGATCTTGGGTCCAGGCTTCGAGCTCAGCCTGGGATAGAGATTTATTGAACGCTAACTCATTTGGACCTCCTTCTCCAACTTGTTTGGTTTCAGCCTTTTCCAACTCCTGTTTCAGCACTTCCTTCTCTTCTCGTAACCTATTCTGCTCCTCCTTTAAACATTGTACAGCCCTCGTTTTACGAAAAACGTCGATCACAACTTCCCTCCTCTCTCTATTCACTCGTTTATTATCCTCTCTCAAAATTTCCAATTGCGTCTTTTTCAAATCTGCTAATTTATGAAATTCCTTAACTTTTCTCGCCAGTTTAGCACATTCACAATTCACGAGAGAAGTTTCTGCATCCATTGCAAAGTTTAACTGCAACAGTTCTAAAGTAATCATCACTTTATCATATTAAAAATGCAATTCAGTCTTATCAGTTATGAACCTTGATCTTATGCGATCTCCACACATGATCCTGATAACTATCCCAACTAGTTAATTTATGACTACAAATATTGCACTTCAGTCTTTCCTTATAATTCTCTACTCTCCTCTTAATATGTTCATTCAGAAGGTGCTTTGAAGGATATTTAAAGGAACACAAGCAGATTAGACAATCATTAGTTAAAAATAGCCCGTGCTGATTCAGCGTTAAGAATCTCCTAAATCTCCTACTCCTTTTCTGTCGTATAATCTTCATCTCCTTTTTACTATTTTCAATATCTTCTTTTAATGAATCAACTTCTCTCAATAGCTTCACCTCTGTTAGGTGGTAAATTGCTGCTTGGTTTGCAATTTTACATAAATTTCTCTTCAGCTTTGAATTTTCAAACTCAAAATCTCTTTTAATTTTATCCAAAGTTTTCAACCGATTTTGTAAATCTTTCATGGACTTTTCTGCTTTTACATACGCACATTTAGAACAAAATTCTTTTGCTGGAAATAAATTTGAAATTGAAAGTGAATCTTTGCCCAAATTTTCTAACAAGTTGGAATTCCGTAAAAGGGAGAGCTCCTCAGAACTGAATAAATCACTTTCCATTTTAAATCAGCGTTTGTGCATTGTGGTCTTATGCCTCCTCAAACCCGAAATATTCTTCAATTGCTTTCCACACAAGTTACACGTAACTGGCTTTGGTGATTTTGGGGGAACTTGAAAACTCTCTTTTGTAATATCTGCACTTTGATCAAGAGTGTATAGCTTGAATTGAACCAAGCGTCTTTCATTTTTTAATTTTCTTATTTCTTTTCTCAAACTCTGAATTGACTTCTTTCTCCGGCTAATATCAGCGTTTAAAACTTTTTGCTTTTTATCCAGCTTGAAGTTGTCCTCTCTGATTGACTTAATTCTAGATTCTTGAAGCGAAGCAACTCTCCGTAAATTGCTGAGGTCAGCATTAAGTTCTGCGCAGAAACAGTTTGAAACTGGCCCACAAATTGCATTTAGCGTTGAGATAAATCTATTCACAAACTGGTCTTCTGACATTTGATCGCTTGCTGAATACGCCTGCGCCATTCTTTACGCAACTTTTCACCAAATTATTGCAACTCAACGTGTTTACCAAAGTATTTGCAGAGTCCGCTAAAAAATGCTTTTTAAAGAGAAATGTGTAGAGAAGAAAAATATCAGCTATTTCTTGCTCAGTATCCAAACACCGACTGGCAATGAGAATAGAATAGGAGCGATTAATACTTTACAAATTCTCCCCTACTTATTTCATCCCTATTCCATTACTAGCTTCTCGCTGTCAAGAATTACGATGGTGCATCTGAGGGAGAAATGAGCTTATGAGATTTTCCCAGTAGATAAAATTTTACTCTTTTTATGCCCAACAATTGATGGAATTCCTAAATCACAGAGCAAGGGGGTTCCTTTAAGAATCTAACAGTTTAATAAACTAGAGTCAGGTTCATTTTAATCCCCAAAACTAAACATAAATTTATTGTAAATTGCTTCTCTAAACATTATTATTTGACAGTTGAAAATGATAAGAATGATTTTTGTGATGAAAGTCAGAGTTTCGTAGTGTCCTACAAATTGTCTTGAAATTAAAAGCCATCACAAGGCTTGACTTCAGAAGATTGACTTTTAAGACTTTAAATACTTAAATTTACTTCCCCTTCCCACTCTTTGCTCCCATCCTCAACCATTCGTTTTACATGGTCCTTTACCTTCTACACATTTTTCTTGTTTTTGATTCCAATGTTGACTTTTCCTACATGGCAGTGAAAACACTTCCCACTTCCCATCATGTTTAAAACACCGGTAGTGTGCGCGGCTACAAATATGAACAATTAATAGAGCAAATTTGCAATAATTTCTACGATTCACTTACCAATCCTTCGGATCCCCAAAATTTACCTTTTTATCTGAGCATTGCGAAGGACTTGGCTTTGGGCCAATTGAAAAGTTCAAGAGAAATGTAAATGCGAATGCCTTATTTTAGAATGTAATATTTTAGAATGGACTTTCAGAGACATTTGTAATAAATTGTTTCAAATTTTTAAACTAATTTATTTACCATGGCCAAAGCCCTCATTTTAGGAAAATTAATTGATGTCAAAGCAAGGTAATTATGATTTTATGTCAGATATGTTTTATCTACACGGGTTTATTCTTAATGGTATAATGCGCCTCATTATTCCATTTTTATGTGGCTGATAAATGACGTTATCGTTGAGATACTGCTATTAAAAAAATGCAAAATAATTTTATGGTATTTTTGTTTGTTTAAGCTCTAGATTATTACGACAAGCCAAATAATTGAAATTGCACAAACATGCTTGGGCATTTTATATAAATCACGGATACTTGATTATGGATGTGATGCAATAAAGAAATCTAATAAATAAAATGCTGAATGAAAACAATCCGCCTTTCATATTCCTGGAATAAGAAAATGCCTAATCTTTCCATTAACAATATGAAACAGTGTTTGGTTACTGCACATCCTGTTATTTTGGTCCACAAAGCCGCAAGTTTAAGATAATGGAAGAGATGCGATTCTTTGCATTTCAGTCTCTGATAAGGGAGGCTCACAAAAATTATGAAATCTTAGAAGATTCTTGGTTGCCCATTCTATGCTTTATTTTTAGGCGATAAAATGATCAGTTGTATAATAGGCAATACTTACACCATTTTTTTCTCAACGGAGGATAAAAGGTTATTAGGAGCTTGGAGGAAAATAATGATAGATACTAACCACACACGTATTTAGCAAACGTATTCACTTTCAGCTTTTTTTTCTGCTGAAACAAACATGTAACCTTGACCAAAACTTGTAACTTCTTTTCTGTCATGTCAATTCTCCTTTCTCCCAAATTCACTTTATCAGAATCTTTTAATAAGTTTCCGTACATCCCGCAGCGGGATTCCCGCTATGCTCGCTTCACTGCACACTTCACTACAACTACATTGATAACATCCGATAAATGACTTAAAATAGTACTATTATTTTTTATGGTAAGACCATGTAGCAATTCAACTTGTTATTTCTTTGTACCTAAAAGTTGAAAAGATTTTTTTAGATTACTTGACAGAAAATTTGGGATATTTCCCTCCAACCTGCAGTAAGCAACTAAACAGTTTCTGAATTGTTTTGGAAACGTCACCCCACAAAAGTGTTTCAATATTAATGAGGCATGAAAGGGGCAAATTCTAGATAAGGATCAGAATGAACAGTAGGTATCAATGTCTTTTCAAAAGACCCTTTTTATTTGACTTACGCAACCAAATAATTTAATGCTTTCTCTTTGGGGCTTCTGGCCACAGATCAGAGCAAATTATGGGACCTTTTTCAACAGTTTCGAGTAGATGCGTATGGATTATGCGTAGTTGACACGCACCCAAGCTATGTAGAAAGGATTTCTATAAGTGAACGTTGTGGGTTTTAGAAATTTAGGAGGAGGTGCGTTATTTCTTAAGGAAATACAAACCTTTTTAATGCATGACAAGTTAACGACGCATGAGAGAAAATGAGTTGATATATTTATATTATTTTTCCCAATTCAATAAATTCTCTGCGTGGGTCCTACTTTTTTCCTTACTATTCCTATTTTCCAGTACAAAAAGCAAATAAAACGGTACAATGCTGTCCAATAAGTTTTATGGAGGAAGTGCAGATGAACAATGAACAGATGCAGAGCTCCATTTGCAGAATGCAATGCAATAAAATGTGAGACGAAAGGGATATTTCAAGATTTCTTTTTCCATTCCATTTCATCTGGTGCTTCACAACTGCATTAGAAAAATTACTGAATTGGATGCAATGTGCTTATCCTGACTAAACAAAAGTATAATAAGTTGATTGGCAAAAGCGGATATCATTTTTCTGATAATAAAAGTTATTCATTTATTCTAATACATTAATTTATCTGTAATACAGATTCCGTATAAAACGTAAATATATTCACATCACATAACTGCACTATAAAATATTACATCACAAAATGAAAATGAAAATATTACACTTAAAGAACACTATTTAAAAAGTTCAAATTGATTTCCCTTAAAAAAGGGTCAGTCTGGCAATGAGTCTTTTATTATAGAAACATCACAGAGAACACTTTAAATATACACCACCTTCCAGACATTTTCAACCAGAGTCTGTTCAACAACTACATGTGTAATTATTTTCCGATTACAACTCTTAAAAATGACTCTGGATCATACCTGATATGATTGATGATAAGTCTTAATTCTACCTTTCTATACTGCGTTTCTTACGTCATTATTCAATGTCCAGTCACAACCCAACTACTTCCTCGATTTCAAACACACTTTAAACAACATTAAGCTTATGTTCTTCCCAAACATGTTTCCTGTAATCATCCCAACTCACCCCGTTCCTATTACAAATGCTACAAACCACCTTCTCCTTATAATCTTCCACTCTTCTCTTAACATGTTCATATAAAAACTCTTTTGTCGGAAACTGAAGGGAACAGAGGCAAACCAAACATTCATCTTTCTCCATCAAAAACAATCCATGAAAGTTGAAATTCACATATCCACCTTTCCTTGGCTGTAGGACGTCGTCAATTTTCAACTGGGTTTTTAAAATGTCATGTTTTAAAAGATATATCTCCCTTTGTAACTGCAGCTCTGTTGAATGCTGACGCTTTGCCTCATCCTGGATTTCATTTAAGGAATGCCTCATAACGGCATTTTCAGCTTCACAATTTCTTTTATCTTTGTCCAAGTGTTTAATCCATTTCTCGTATTTGGCCTTTGCCGATTCTAAATTTTGACACTTCTGGCAATTTTTGTTATTGGGGAACAAATCAGGTAAGAAGTCAATCTCAGTTAAACTTTTTAACACTTTCGGGTCCGCTAGCAAAGCCTGCTCTTCAGGTGTAAATAGGTCTGCTTCGTCATCCATTTTAATCTTTCTTTCTTAAATTATTTTCCCCTATTTAGTGCGCATGACCCACGTGAATCATCAAGCCTCTTTTACTCCTAAAGTCTTTTCCACAAACACTACAAATAACTAATTTCCTAGGAGGTTCCGGGGAAATGTTCGACTTACTTAATTTTTTTCTTCTGGTTCGTTCAAGTTTCTTGAGTTTGGTTTTCAAACTCTTTTGCTCCGCCAATAGCACTTGAACTTCTTCATTTAGCAATTCATTCGACTTTTTCAAATGTTTAACATCATTATCAAGAACACTTTGTTTCTTCTGCAACGTGAGGTATTCCGTTTGCGCTTCTTTTAGCTTTGTCTCGTTATGATAAGCGAGCTTTTTCAAATCGTTGAGATCATTTGAAAGTGAATTGCATGAACAACTCTTTGGTTCGGAGAGAGATGAGAGAACTTGTAAAAATCCAGTCGTAAATGAGTCATCACTGCCTCCGCTCCAAGGCTGTTGAAAGTTCATTTTATTTTGCAAATTTCTCAATACGTACCGTTTTCATTTAATGACTTTGTTATTTTATTACAAAATACTAAACACTTCACTTCACAAATATTTAGTCACAAAGTCTGCAATGGTTCAGCTCAACTTTATAAAATGGACTGGGGATATCGCTGAGTGATGGCAACTGTTATTGTGCGTGAAAAACACGTTGTCCTAAGAATGGAGACGGAATTCTTTCAGCCTTCTATTTTTATTGCTTTTCCTAAGAAAGATAAAAGGGACAACAGGAGCTGAATAACTACCCAAAGGCAAAACGCAGTTTTGGGTTTCTCAATAATTTATGTGGAGCAGATGTGTGATCTTTTTCTTTGCTTTGCATCTAATAAAGATAAAATGTATTTAAATGTATTGAATGAATAATTCAGCATGGAAGCGGCACACGCTTTAGAAATCATGCAATAATATTTTATTATTATTACCTTAATTGCAAGCTTGCGACAACTTGTGAATCCATTTAATAAGGGTTCACCACACAGTTTAAAGGGAACTCTGAAAATTGGACAATGCCATACATTCAAGAGGAGTGATATAATTAGGGAATCCAACACAATAAAGTGCCTCTAGCTACATTGTTCAATGACCTATGATTTTGAAGGGCGAACGGAAAACGTAAAAACGTTTTCAATAGTTTTCACAATATTTCATTTTGGGTTCTAACACCGGCATGTGCAATCCCCAACTACACAAATCAAAAGCTCACAACACACTTCAGTCTAGCCTGTTGCTTTTATAAAGAAATGCTCTACACATATCACTATTTGCATTCGATAAAGGAATTGGATGCATCGCACCCAGACACATCAAAATGAAAAACATTGTTTCAAAATAATCCACGTCAGTCCATATTTTTATATAACACGGAGCACGGAGCGCATTAAAAATAAAATAAAATAAATAATAAAAACGAATATTATAATTGCAACAGGAAATGACGTCTAATGACTAATTACTCTGAGGCTTCTTATTGAGCTTACTATTACATAAATATATTATCATGTACTTTGCAGCAGGCGGGCAGTATTCTTTGTCCAGAGAGTATAAATTGAGGTAAGCAAAATGCTTCCAAAAAACGTAACATTTCACTCTTGAATAGATTCAAGCGCGTGTGCTGATTATGAGATAACTCAATAACAAGCAGGTGTCCTATTACTCACCTTCTAATTCTTCTAGATTCTTCTTTCGCTTGTTTGAAAACGTTTCAAATACGTTTTTCTTTGTCTTTAGAAATTTTGCACAAGTGCTATTTTTAAGGAAAAAATATGCGTACAAAACGTCAGGTTTGGAGGGAATGAGTTAGCAAAAAGTTTGTCTTTGTGCAGAACCGGTTTTGCCTTGTGGCTATAACTGAATGAAAGGCAATGGTAAAATAAGTAAGCTACATATAGCTTATAAGCCGGTGCAGTGGCCGGTGAACATCTAAATACAAGAAAAGGCTGTTAAATAAAAAGGGACAATGTCTGAATGCTCCAATTGAAAATGACATGACTAATTTAAAACTTATGCTATGCAGTTTTCGTTTGGAGTAGTATTTATAACAAGATATAAGTACAAACTTTGTTCTGTCCTTACTCAAATGCATACTCCAGACTAGGGACAAACTGCAGTCAACTTTACAGAGATAATGGCTTGTGAGATAAACGATCTTTCAACTTTCTATCGAGTCTAGACTTTATTTGGTGTTTGCTCTGACCTATTTCCCTATCAAAGATTACTGTAACGATGTTGCTTTATCGTTTATCGCCGTTCACAGTATTGAATTAACTCATGATATGGTTCAGAGGAGATAAATTCTAATGAATTCCTGAGAGGTTAAATAAATTTGTCATGAATTATTTTAGACATGAATTTGTAAAATAATCAAATTTATTGTTCAATTGCATATAGCAGATACAAAAAATAACATGTTTTTACAATTAAACTCTTATTTTTAATTTTAAGATGTTTACAAAATCGTGTTTTTTACTTTTAAATTCAAACTACCAAGCTAAACTCACAATCGCAACATCCCTTCACTACTTTTTCAATCGAATCATATTCAATCCCAACTTCTTTAAGGTCTGGAATAAACCTTGGCACACCATTCCCAGTCGTTTTGATGCACACAAATTTGCCAGTTTTCAAAATCAAGCTCCAATGCTCCGCCCCCGTGATGATTAGGGAACGATGCATTTCCATTAAAATCCCATCCAGGTCATATGTCGTATCAAATAGCTTTTGTTTCTCGCCTTGGAAAGTCTCCCATTTGTAAATTGTTAAACTTTCTCGAAAAAAGTTGTCCTTATCTCCAGCATATCTGATAGAGCTGACCTTGCTCTGGAGTTGTTCAGAAAGGGTCCCGCAAGTCCAGTTGGCGAAGAATAAGTATTCGACGCAATAAGCTTCTGGGTCGTTTCCGTCATAAAAGTAGCCGTCGTAAAATATCCATCTGGAAATTAAATCATTTCTTTTACTACTTTAGCTACACTTTAATAATCAAATTAAATTTTTAATTCACGCTTACGTTCCAATTTGGCAGAAATAATTGAAAGAGTTGTCTAAAAGGCAGAGGTGCGGCTGCTCGTCAAAATATTCAGTTCCATTTCCTGTCTTATCCTGGTAAAGAATTAGTTGTTGTTGATTATCACACAAGACGGGAGAATTGCAGAGGAAAATTATGTAGAAAAATGCAATGCATAAAAATTTCTCCATTTTTAAAATTTGTTATGGTTGAAAAAAGTCGAGCAAGTTTTTGGACAAATGACAAGGTGAGAAGAGAGTAGTCAAATGATATGAACTTGTGTTGATAGCCTTGGAAAGTACATGGGCTTAAGAGTGGACTTTTTAATGTAAAAATAGAAATTGTAACTTTTCCACAAAATGGCTGAATATGAATGAAAAAAGTAAGGTACGACTTGAGTCACGTAAGCAAATTTTTATTTTAGGCTTAATTTTAAAAATAGACAGTTTTTGTAAAATCTATGAGGAAATCAATACCGGTCCATCATGTATTCAGGGTGTCCTTTCATCCTAATTATCAAAAATGTCTATGAATTCAAAAAGCTTGTAAATATTTAAAACATTAAAAATATTTAACTCACATCCTTTCATAAAGGGGCGCATATCCCCTTCCCTCCAATCCTTTATCCAGCTTTTCCAAACCCTCAACATCTTCTTTATCCAACGAAAAGTTGTAAATATCAATATTCTGTTTCAACCTTTCTGGATTTGTACTTCTTGGAATTGTGTTAATGCCTTTTTGGTAAAGGAATCTGAGAAGGATTTGTGAAGGTGCTTTGTTATACTTTTTAGCTATTCCTGTAACAACCGGGTCGTCTAGTAAGCCACATTGGTTCCTATTTAAAAAATATATTAAATTAGCAATTTCATAAAATACCTTTTTAATATTTTTATACTACAACTTACGGTCCAGTCACCGTCTTATCTTTCCTACTCGGCGTTCCTATTGCGGAATAAGCAGTTATAACAATTTTATACTTGTTCATCGCTTCCTGCACCGGCTTCTGTTGGAAATAAGCGTTCAGCTCTACTTGCAAATTCGCTGGTGGAATTTTAGCCGCTTTTAGCAACCTCTCTACCTGGCTTATTGCAAAGTTGCTAATTCCAATCGATTTTGTAAGTCCAGCCCCGACCTGTTCTTCCATCGCTTTCCAGACGGCGACAATGTCTGACTTCAGATCAAAGAGAGGTTTGTCATCTTCCCCTTTTGGGAAGTTTTTGTCGTCACCGGTATATTGCATCCCGATAGGACCGTGCATTAAATACATGTCAACATAGTTGAGCTTTAATGATGCCAATTGCATCTTGAGGAAATGGGGGACTCGCTCAGGTGCCATGCCATGACTTGGGAGCTTTGTGACGATGAACAAATCTTCTCGTTTTCCCTTCCCGGAGGATATCCACCTCTCAATTGCTATACCCAATAAAGGTTCATTCCTGTACGCATGCGCAGTGTCAAAATGTCGGTAGCCAATGTTCATGGCTTCTAAATAAATGCTGATATCCTTCTCGTCGTCTCCGGTGGGTTTGAAAGTTCCTGAATTTTATTTTATTCGCTTTATATGAATGGTTCCAAATTGTCAAGTTTTTAAACTTAAATTTTCTTACCCATTCCCATAGCTGGCATGTTGCGCCCATCATTTAGTTTAAAGAAGTTGGCCATTTTTAATTATTTTGAAGTTTCAAATTACTTGCAGAAATCCAACACTTTGACTTAAAGTGCGAGTAGAACCATTACTAATGGAATAATGCCCCCAGCACATGTTTAAATAGTAATGTTGAGTGGATTTTTACACTTGAAGTATAGCAAAAAAAATCACAAGACAAACTTGTATCGCTTGAAATGTCCTTGAGTAACTGCTGACTGAAACTGACTCTGAGAGACGAGTAGTAACAACGTTTTCCATTTCCATGATTTTGTCATTTCACTTTTATTCAAGTGCAATATCATTCCGAGGTGACAAGATGCAAGTGATTCTGCGTATGAATGATTTAACGATTAATAATTCAAAGTACACAGTATCATACAGCTTAATGACGTATTTTTTTGCCGATTGGAGTCAATGGATCCGAAAATCAATTGTCTTTCTTTCAAGGTTATAAAATCAGAGTAAATGCAAAACGTTCAAATAGAATCGCGCGGAAATTCATGCACTTATGATATGAATTAGTAAAGCAATTTTATGAATGAATTATTTTTATAGCGTCTTTGTGAGAGGCATTCTAAATTATAACCCGGGATTATTAGTTTTTTGATGTATCCATCTAGTTTACTTTTCATCATTAAATGTGGATCTTGTCACAATTTACGTCAACTAATACTATAGGAAACATACAGTACAATCATGAAGAAATCTCTGATACTTTTAATATTTTTTGTTATATTTAACGGTAAGGTTGGAGGAGAATCAGTATTCCCCAAGTACCATGTACTAATTTGCATTGTAGGTAATAATAACTTTAATCATAAATTTTATAGTAATTTCAGAACACGCTACTCATCCAATCGATTCGGAGTTAATTGAAGAGTAAGGAATAAAATGTTTGGCTTTTTTCTCTCAGAAAAATGTCAGATAACTAATTTTTTGTGTTAATCAGTAAATCGTTTTTCTCCTTAGTACTTCGGGCCGCGATTGGGAAAAAAGACTAAGTATATTTAATAAGCATGGCCGCCCCCGTTGTAAGAAGAGAGCTAGACGTGGCAAATGCATGGAGTACAAAAGTTAATCTAGTCATCTTTTTAGTTCAAAATGTATTCAAAATCTTGGAATTAAATATTTTATTTGTTCGTAACGATTTCCAAAGCGAAAGCGGTCAGTTGATTTTCCACCATCGTACCCGAACCAAACTATAAAGAGCTTTGCTGTTGTGGTGAGCCTGTGTGTCAGTGACTAGCCGCGAACGAAAACTGGGTGCTGTCTTGCCATCGTCAAGCTACTCACTTACCCCATACGCTACAAGGAAATTGTGCTTACAAAAAAGCCTCTTTATTTTACAACTCCGCTTTACTTTACCACTCTTGCTTGTGATGTACAGTCTCCTTGTAGTCAATATGCAAGATTCGTCCACGATGCTGGCAAAATGAAGTAGGGTAAAAACTACTTCGTATCGTGCGTAAAAGCTACGCTCTTTTCCTTTCACCACTACCTTCCGTAGAAATATTCTACGTCAGATTGTCAAAAATTCATAAGATGACTAACTTTTATTCTCATAAAATTTATTGTTTATCCGTTGCATACTTTTAACTGATATTTTTAACCTGGCTTGAACCACGAGGCGGTGAACATTCCACGTCATATACGTGTTATAAGTCAGCGTGAAAGTTCCAGTTGCTTTGTTTTTAATCGAGCTACGCGGTGCGCTTTTCCGAGTAACTTCCTCTCGTTGAGTCAATCATGTTTGATAAATGTAGAATGAGCGGCTTGATAAGCTTGATCTGATTGCATTTCTAATCCCTTCTGCAAACTAAAAGGTGACAACATTCCTTCATTCTCCTAAAAGCAGTTGAGCTGACCGGTGGAAATTTACAGTTAGTTACATCTTTTGTAATAAAAGTTGAACTTATCCTTTTTCAAAGCGATTTAAAAAAGTTTTTGTTCATCTTGGTATTGGAAATTCGTTCAAAAATTCATTTTAAAATGGAGAACTACAACAAGCGTCTTGGTGCTCGATTTGTTGGAATAGCTGATTGGGTATGTGCAAAAAATTCTCTATAAACATAAATCATTTTTAATTAAAAATGAATTATTTCTGTAGATCTTGACGATAGCTGGAATGCTTGCTTTCATAATTTTTACAGTTCATCACTGGGATACTTTGTTTGGGTCTGGTATGTGAAGCGATAGGAGTCGCCTTGTGCCGATTTTAAAATTAGGGAATTATTTTTATTCATTTTAGATGCTGTGATGTCCTCCTTAATATGCATAGGGTTTGTGTTTCTCCTCGCCTTGTTTCAAGCAGCGAAAGGCTACGCTCTATTTTATGCGACAGAAAAAGTAGTTAGAATTTTCCCAGCTATAAAATTACAAAAATGAGTGAGCTATATAACTATACTATACTATACTATACTACTTTTCTTAACTATTAGGGAAGGAACCCTGCAAGAAGCTTCAAAGTGTGTTGTGGGTGGATTATCACTACCATTGTTCTGACTATTCTTTGGACTGCGGCCGCAAACTGGAAAATTCTCGGGATCAATTGGATCATCCTAACACTCATTTTTATCCTAAACGTTCCATTTTTGCTCGTGGTAATAGCTTTCATGGTTGAGCTAAAATCGTATGAGGCAAGTGCATTTAAAGCGAGCGAAGGTACACTTAACGCCGACCAGTCCGAGTCTGACTCAAGCGTTGCTGCTCCGCTAAATGGTGTTTAACTGGAGATGTGATTATTTGCAAATAACAAACTTTTATTGTATTTAAGGACGTTGCCTTTGTCAATAAATAAACATTTACTTACTCCTGTAAAAACTTTTGATTTTTTCCTAATAAATGTTCACCTTAACCGAGATGTGAATGAGGCATAAAAGTTTACTTTCATTTAGCTAATTTCATAGTCTTTTGCATCATTTTTTAATCATTTTATTCATTACAAAACAATGATAAGCGGTTTTACAAAGGGCATACCTTGTTAAAACATTTACAAGTAGGTAAATATAAAATAATGAAATACCTATTATTAAAGTTGAACTTGAAAAAGAAAAATTGATAAGACTTCAATCCCCTTTTCATTGAAGCAGTAGAGCGTAAAAATTGCAAGTTAAATGCACTTTTTCACTCTACATGTTTTAAACTGATGTTTTATTAAGAACTTACGAGATGAGGTACTTGATTCAAGAATTTCTTCCTATCCCAAAAATACTGTAAGAGTTATCGGTAATCAAGTAGTATTAAAGCGAGTTGAAAGAAAAGTTAATAAATCTTAGCATGCCAAATCGAAAGGTAGTGTGGAGAGATTTATTCTCATAAAATTTAAAGTGATGGACGACATCCAGTGGCGTCGTCCCGCTTTTATTGTTGGGCTAACAGAGTTGGTAAATATTAATAAAATTATTATTTCACTGAAATCTGTGAGAGATTTTTAACTCCGTGTGTTGCACATTTACTTGCAGTTCATATCGACAATTGTACTCCTATTTGTTTATGCTTCCCTCTGCATGCTCTATTTAAAAGGAGAAGAATTTGGGCAATTGGGTAAGTTGATAAATTAAAACTAGTTCCATTTAATGACTTAACTATTTGATTAATTAAATTTAGATCCGATTCTATACTGGATTATTTTTGCTTTTATTCTACCCTTCATATTTCTGGATATTTTTGCAGCGTGTTCATTACTGCAAGCAACTGATAAGGTATCCCATAAAGATCTAGTAAATAATCTTAAATTTTAAAGAGCTTAATATTTTAGGAAAAGGATCCAGCCAGCGCTCTAAGTTTGATAATAAATTGGAGGACGATAAACTACCTGTTCTTTTTATTATCAATTGGTGGCCTTCTCCAAAATGTACTTGCGGCTACTCTTCACATAGGATTGCGTGGAATTTATATAGTGGTCGGGTGTAAATTCATGGATGAGCTTAGGCCCAAAGTGGATCCGTCAGAGCCTAGATTTGGAAATGTGAATTGTAATTTTCCCTTCTCGTGTTGTGCGTTTGAAAAGGAAGATCCTGAGAAATAAAGTGTTCACACGCAACTAAAACTGTTTAGGTTTTTTTATCAGCTTCTTTAGGTTATCGTCCTGATAACGCTTGAAAGGCCATCACAACGTTATCCTGAACCTCCACAGGGAGATAAGTTAAATTTACCATTGTCACAAACAATTTATTTGCCAACGATTTATCTGGTAGCAAAATGCAATTATTAAACTTAAGATAAGGCATAATGCAAAACAGCAAATCCACACGTTTCCAAATCATTTAGATAATTTAATCTATTCATTCGCTTCTTATAATAATTTCTTGACATTTTTACTTAATATGTAGCGTGGAAATGAGCAGCTTATTAAGTGCTCTCCGACTCCCCTTCAGGTTGCTCCAATTTTTGTAGAGATCAGAGCCTATCTGTGAGAAGCATCAGAGGACTATCCATTTCTCAACCAAACAACAGAGAATCCACTCGAATTATTTTAGAATAAACCACCATCTTCCCCTTCGATTATCATCCATTGGCAATGAATTAAGCCATTTCCGGAACCCAATGGATAAAACACAGCCTAGCACAATGGTTGCGCCAATACCACTGAAAAATTAATAAAATGATTTCATTCTGAATTTAAATAGCTTTTAAAATAATTACCTGAACATGTCGGGAGCCACACTCAGAAAAATATATTGGAATATAAATCCAAACAAGACATCACACGACCTTACCAAAGCTACTGGCCCTGCTTGCTCAAACTTTAACGCTAATATAATTGACATTTGTCCCAGAAATGATAAACCAGCAACTCCAGCAACTAACAGTGAATCATATAACCCCGTGGGGAAGTTAAAGTGGCCGAGGAAATAGGTTAGTGTTAACGCTTGCCCTATTCCAATTATCCCGAAAGCTATAATCATCACTGTAAAATGTACTTCGCGTATCTTCCGAGTTATAATTACAATCAAGGCGGAGCAAAGCAGCGAGCCGCACGCATACCCAATTCCAATCTGTGCGAAAAACAGAAAATCATCAGTTAGCTAATCACTTTCAGAGTATTTTAACCAAATCATTTTTCATGTTGGGAATTGCTGATTCCCAAAATATGTTAATTAATTTCAATTTTCTGTAAATTTATTATTCAAAAGGAAAAGCCTGAGTTTCTAGGCATTAGCAGGCCAATTTAAGCACGCAATTAGATCTAATGCTTGAGGAAATAAGGCATCTCATCCAGGCCAAAGATTTGTCGCTAGGGGTCATATAGACATGTGGAAAGGTCCCGAATCCGGGGAGAAAGTGCCACCATAAAAATTGCATGC
>JAHZMU010001133.1:0-12959 GCA_027743725.1 Rambutsinella grinnellia | reverse complement strand
ATTTTGAGAAGAAATCAGTGATTCCACTGAACCACCCGGTACGGCCTGAAGATATCGAATAGTACTACGAGTAGCCCACTGCACCTTATCTTGAATCTAATCTTTTGATAACGTTACCAATACAAATTGTAATAACTTTTTGCATATTGTTATCAGTGATAACTTATCACCAATTTATATAAGAAGAGTGCGACCATTATCGTTTGTTATGAGTATACTATGTATTACTGAAAAGTGAAGTGCAGTGGGTATACCCAATTTGATGGGTTCAAATTCGAAAGAGTGAATAAACCAGCGTTAATGTTTATAATTATGACTTATTTAATTTCGATAATTATTAATGTTGCTCATTTTCATGCTTGTTGTTGCATCGTCCAAAAAATCGCAGGAAAAAGATGTGCGATATTTCATCATAATTCATAAAAATGTACTTTATTAAAAACACTTTTGCCGATAGATAACTATTTATAACATAACATAATGCCACGTCGGGTCAACTACGACACTGGCCCAGTTCAGTTCATTAAGACACATCCGTCTCCTTTTGTTTCTTCCACATTTTCGCCATTTGAAGCAATTTCAGGTTAGGCTTAGCAGCTTCATCTTCCGGAAATATGTAATCAAAGTATTCCTCCCATCCTGCTTCAGTCTAATAAAACAAATGAATTAATTAATTAATATTAAATTTGAATTTAAAGATAAGATGATAAAACGCATCTATCAAAGCTTGAAACCTTACCCCGTCTGGCGTTTCAATTTTCCTCCTTTTCTTGATTCTTTTCGGCATTCGCGTTTCAATGTAGGACTGGCTCTGCTCATCTCCGTTTTCATACTCGAATGCCCTCCAAGCTTCCAACAGCATGAGTCGTTCCTCCTTCTCGGCTTCACGCAATTTATCCGAGGCTCTTTCGAACACTTTTCGAGCTCTTTTTACACTGAGGGCATCTCCAACAGACAGCTCAAACTGAGACAAGCTTAGCCACACCTAAAAGTAAAATCAGGATGTTATTATAGAAAATGAATAATGTGACTTTATAGTCTAAAGGATAAATCGTGTTTAATCGAATTCGATAAACTAACCTTGACATGCTGTGTCTTCTGCAACAGTCGATAATACAACTCCCGAGCCTTTTCTGTTTCCCCTTGTTCGGTCTCGAAATCAATGTAAGTCTTCCACAGAATTTCAGGCATGTCCAGTCTTGGTTGATTTACAGCCAGCTCATAAATTGCTCGTACTCTATCAAAATCACTCAGGATATTTTCTAATTCTGCAAATTTCATCCAAGTGGTACAATTCTCAGGTCCAAACTCTAAAAACTTTTCGTATAATATTCTGCATCTGTCGAATTCTCTCAAGTGGATTTCTATTTCTATGTAGCCTCTGAATATTTTATCCTTTGGACATATTCCCAGCGCCATTCCCTGAAAGATTAAGCAAACGTCATTAGAAATCGAAATACTTTGCCGTGGATCTGAAATCTGTGTAAAAAGTACTTACCAAGGTCTTTCTTGCTTGTTTCAAGCTCTCTCATGCTACAAATAATTCAAAGGCAAATGTCAAAACCGACGAAGGATGAATTTCATAATTCAATCATGATAATTGCGAGTTGCATAAACAAAATGTATAGCAATTGCTTACCTCTCGCTGATTCTCTTCAAACCTTGCAAAAGCAATGAATAATTTTTCATCCATGTAATCTTCTCCATAAAAGTCAACAGCACGCTCATACACCTTTCTTGCTGAACGGATGAAACTGTGTTTTTCTTCAAATCTTGCATATTTTATCCAGTGTTTCACATCCGGATGGGTGTAGACAAACCGCTCATAAATGGCTCGTGCTCGGTCAATTTCTTTATAGCGCAATTCAAAATTGATATATGTTTGCCAAGCCTGTTCATCTGGGTGCCACTCCATCCATCGTTCAAAGACTTGTCGGCAACCTGCATTTAAAATAATTTCACAATTATTTTGTAGCTCAAGCCAACATGAGTAATAAAGCTAATGTTATAATGAGCAATACTTACCAGCTATATTTCCAAGCATTTCTTCCATATACGTATATTTGTACCAGAACTGACTGACACGAGGCATTATTGTAATCCCCCTATCCCACAAGTTTCGAGCATGGTTAACCTATAAGATTAGAAATTATAAATAAGAACTTATCATACGATTCTGCCGTTGAATCTTAAATCTATCCAAGGGTTCCAGTTGTAAAATCATACCTGCCGAGACCTCATCTCCATCTCTGCATACCGCATCCACAATGTAGGGTTCCGATGGTCGACATCCAGAGCACGCTCGTAAATACTCCTTGCCCTCTGAATTTCTCCTTGCGCCTCCTCCCATTTTGCGTACATCAACCAGTTCCCAATCAAAATCCTGTAAAGAAATGTTTATAATTTACTCCCACATTACAAATACAAACTAATCTATTATTTAAATATCTTACCTATTTTTTCTGATATTATCTTCAAACGCTTTCCTCTTCCTTAGCCGGTAATCCGCTAGCTCCTCCGGATCCGAGATCTTTTGTTTTGGAGGTGGTGGTACGATTTCCAAATCCCTCTCTTTCGCCTCCCTCAGCAGCTGCTCAGCAGTGATTTGGATATCCGCAGGGGCCTTATTCTTGACCTGTGGAATTAAAATTAAATAATAATATTAATTGCATTCGGGTCAAATTGTAATTAGTCAACAGTCAACCAAATGTCAAATTTTCAACAAACCTTTGCCACTTTTGGCACCCTCTGGGGCTTCGTAGAAGACATGTGCTCCATCTTGATTACTTAATAATACAAAACTAATTAAAAACTTAACAGTAATTTAAAAACAATTAAAATTCCGAAACTTGTTTTGCTAAAAAACGACGTTGTTGATGCTGCTCACAAGTCAGCTTTCGAAAGCTTGAAAGCTTTCAAGTTTACTTTTTCATCTTATTGGGGCATAGTGAAACCATAAAATGCATGTAAAATGCATTTATGGGCCGGGCAAAAGCTTTCCAGTAGCTCCAAAACAAACACAGTTGTCCAGTCAGTTCAGTTCCAGCGTCAAACCAACTTCAACATCAGCTTCCTCAACTTCAAAGTATTATTTATGTGAATGGATGGGTTATCAATGAGTGTCGGAGGTCATCTAAAAAATTAAAAGGGGTTTTGTTATGTGCATGTGACCTCGTTTTAAAACAGTTGGCTACAACTGTTCGGGAATTTCTCTTCGGGAATTTAATGATTGATGAGTAGAGTTTGTGGTCTCTTGACCCTTGAATCAGGTAATGGTTCTATTCATTTCATTTAATAGATGTGTTAAAAAGTTTAATGAAAATCTGTTCTCCAGGAAGACAATGGCTCCAGCAGTGAGTAAATTTGATACTTTGCCCTTCAACTGTTATGAAATCGGACATACTTGGACCCCATCATGCTCAAAGGCATCTGTAGACTTGGCAGTTGCTTGCTTCAAGGAAGCAAATAAGATTTATGCGACATGCTATGTGGTAAGGGCTAAAAGAAATTTAACCATCTACCGAATTTGCAGAGGAAATGCTTACTAAATTATTTCTATGATTTGTTTCGCTTCTAGATGTCCATGATTGCTAGTCAAAGAATACCAAAGTCTTTTGGAGAAGTGTGGAAAATCGTGAAAGATGTACTACGCTCGTCCACCTTTCTTACGGCGAACGCGTTTGGCTTCATGTCTTTCCTATGCGCTTTGAGGAAGATCAAAGGAAACTTTAATTACTTCACGTTGGCGTTTATTCCATCCGTGTTGGGGTGTTATGGAGCCATCCTTGTGGAGAAAAGGCAGCGCAGGCCCCTGCTCGCTCTTTATGTGGCTAATGTGGCATCAGAAACGGTATTTAGGATGCTTCGTTCCAGGTAAATAATTAAACAAATAATTTCTGGTGTTCATTTGATTGGAATTCAATGCTAATATCCATATTATTTTATCCAGGGGAATGATACGAGACATCAAACATTTTGATTTATTCTTATTTTGCTCATCGATGATAACCATGTTGTACTACATGAAAGGAGGAAATAGACGAAATGATTTTGTAGATACTATTATCACGTAAGTTTACAATGCAAACGTGTCAAGTCTGCTTCGTTTACCCAACTAAATGTCATGTATTTTCTGTATAGGAAAATATTTGGGAACGAAGAATTTTCCAAAACTATCTCGGAAAATCCTCCATCACGTCATGATCAGCAAATTGACCCTAATAATCCGCCACGAAATCGAAGGAATTCCAGCGGAGTTCACGAAAACAATGAGGCAGCCCAACGAATCAATTTGGAAACGCATAGGAGGATTAGACCCAGAGATGAAAGTTACCGAGCCAGAATAGTAAGATTTGTCTTGTGGATGCACAAATCTGTCGAGGATATTGCGTGTCATCTTGAGAGAATGGTTACAGCTGTATATGAAGGCCAAACACATGAAAAATGCCCACACAAAGAGCCCTGCTTTGACTATTGGTTTCAAGTAAGAATAATGATGGGAAAAGATTAATTTCTTCCTTAGTACCACAAATAATATCATGTGAACTTTTAAAATATATTATCCAATTATTATTGTAATAGGGCTTCTGCTCAAGATTCCTGTCTGGATTTGCCATTCAGTCTGCAATACAGTCCGCCGGTTTTATTCGCTCATTATTGTCACCCCGCAAGCCCCACCTGGACAAAACTGGAGCATTACTCAGCAACTCTCTTCTTTATCCTTGTATTAAATCCGGACTAGGCCTTAGTGCCATGTGCCTGAGTTTCAGGCTATTTTCATGCTCGTTCCGATGGCTTCAGGGTACGGATGATATGATAAATGCCGCAGCTTCTGGCGTAATGGCTTCAGCACTGGGCTTTTTCCTTTTGAGACCACCATCTTCAGCTGGCCTATATCTTTTCTTTAAGGCAGCGGAAAGAGTTATTTCCGAATCGCATCAGTAAGATAAGCATTTATGTTACTCATTAATAATAGCTGCAGTTGTGTAAAATATCTACTATGTTTCATTAGGAGGAACAATTGGAGGATAATAAAATTCCTTGATAAAATATATGGAGGGGGTTGGACCATCTTATATGCCATTTCCACTGCAATTCTCTTTCACTGTGGGATAATGGAGCCGCAGAACTTGAAGCCATCCTACTACAATTTCCTTACTCGGGTCACTGGCAGAAAACTGTTTGATATTAACAGACACTTGTTAACAGTATACTACCCTCACAGTAATGTTCTAACAAAAACTTTCTGGCCAACTTTCAACGAAAAATACTTGTCTGATAATATGAAAGATCTAATTAAAATGAGAGATGCTGCAGGCACAGGAAATGAATTCATACGAGAAATCGTCCTAAAATTTGTTTCAGGTCCGTAGTTTAAAATTCCTAATCGTAAGTCATGACGCCATGAGGGTATGATTAGCACTGCTAATTAAATTAGCCTAATATACCAGTCAACTTTGTAACAAGTCAAAGTCAACTAATGTGAACAAATGACGTGTTCAATGTAATTTTTAATTTTTTAAACTGAGAAAACCAAAGAAAAAGATAGCAATGTGCCCAGTGCCCATTTATATTTAAAGAGTTATAAGCTTACAAGCAAGTAGTCTAAGTCATATTTAACTTAACTGCATCAATAGTCATATTAATTAGTCAATGTTGAAGTTGTTGCATTTTCCTGTTACCAATTTAAGTTTAAAAAAAGACATAAATAAAAGTTGTTTACGATATTGCTTTTAAAACTGCGAATTGTAAAGTTTTAATAATTTCCATAATTTAATTTAATGCTTGGAAATTATAGATACAATTAATAGATAATCTATTAGTAGATATTACTACTAATTAGTAGCTGCATAAATCCACACCGGTGGATTTGCAAATTGCAACATAATTTTCTTCCGATTACTCGAATCATTCATCTTTGTCTTTTTCATGACTCATGAATCATGAGCGTTTCATCCCTGCTCGCAACAAAGACAGATCGCATCATCATCATCTGAGAAATCGACAGTCATTCACAATCTCACAGGTTGACAAAAACACAAAAGTTTTGTGACAAAACAGAATCACATGTTGCACCTTGGAACTTCCGACAACATCTTATTTGATTCAATTAAGGACCAAGTTTTAATTGTTGATCTCTTAACAAATCCAATTTAAATGAGAGGGGAGTGTGTTCTCATTAAAACTAAAATTAGTGAAATTGAAAGTTAGTGAGAGTGTGATTAGAGTGCGAAAGGGATGCCACAAACTCTGCAGGTCGTGCTTTGTGTAAAGTGCAAATCATTCCAGGTATAAATAACAATAAAGTTAGAATTAATTAGTTAATCAGAAGGTTTCAAACTAGGTCATTTTAGCATGTCAGTTAACTATTAACCTTAATCGGTTATCTGATAATTTATGGACTGCCCTATGCTCATAATATTTGTAGTGCTTTGGGGAGAATATTTCTCCGAGAATTGCCTTGATTTGAGATGTAAAGTTGATTAGGCATATGCACAGGTGGAATTTATCAATTCAGGTCTCGCATCTCATCTATGCTTGTTTCATCCACGAATTCTTGTATTCCTGCAACTTATCTTTGCATTTCAAATCCGAGCTTCCTACCATTTCAGTTGTGCCTTGTGTGCAGTGCGTGTCGCAACAAATTATGACGTGTAGCAAAAATTGACAGAAGCAATTCTCACAGGTCACAGGTTAGTTGGACTGAAGTTGGAAGTAAAGTTATAAAGCATTAAAGTTTGATTGGAATTTAGTATAAATTTTCTGCAGAGATCCTTCTTATGATTAGCTCTGATTTACACACAACTTTTACATAGATAACCTTGAAATAAATTGCTGGGAATTCTCTCTTATAGATAAGTAGAGTAGAGGAAGTTGTGAAATAGGAGCAGAAGCCGTGCGTATTCTTATTCCCGATTGCATTACACCCTCATTAAATTTTTAGTTGGAAGGATTGTTAATGATTTTGTTTTTCAGGTGCAAATCGTCAAGAAAGAGAATAAGTGGGTATGTAAAATCTGCAATACTAAACAGAGTGTACAACAGGTAAGATAAGCAATTCCTCAACGTTGAATCCTTGTTAGGTAATATGAAATTTAAATTGCTTGCGATTTCAATTCTCAGGTGTATTGCAAAGGGAGCGGTGCCGAGTGCAGAAATATCGTTATTCAATTAAATCAAGCACGTGGCAATCAAGAGGAGAAGAAGTATCAGGAAAATTTGGAGAAACTCCAGTCCGAGCAAGAAGGAGACTTCCAAGAGGATTCTGATTGTTACTTTTTGGAATCTGAAAACGGAAACGATAGAGCCCCACGTAACTCGGAAGAAGAAGAAGGTGACTTGCTTACTCAACCGTCGGGAATATTGATACCACCACCCTCAAAGTCAAAGTGGACTGTGTATTTGGATTGATTTGAAGAAGCCTGAAAATGGGAGCAATTTCAAAAGCTTACTTGATTTTGTATAATTTGACGCTTTCTCTGGGCTGGGCATACGTACAATTCTTAGCTGTGAAGCATGTCGTGGAAAATGAAAATTATAAAAAGGTTTATTCTCATGTCCGATTGCCGTTATTGATTGTTCAGTCGGCGGCTGTTATGGAGGTAATGAAATACTTACATACGCCTAGAATTTAAAGTATGATTTAATAATCTAATAATGAAATGTTTGATTTATTCTCGTAGATTCTTCATGCAGCGATTGGAATTGTCAAGTCGAATGTAATTTTAACCACATTCCAAGTATTCTCAAGAGTGTTTGTAGTTTGGGGAGTACTGGAATTAAGCCCACCGTCAACAGTATCAGTGGGCGTTCCTTTGCTGCTTCTTGCCTGGTGTATTACTGAGATCATTCGCTACGGCTACTACTTCCTCAATCTTATTGGCGGGGCCAACTATTTGATTGTGTGGTGTCGGTAAGTAATTTGATGCACTTGTATAAAAATGAAGTGTGATCTTTAACAATTAATATTACTGATTCGTTTCTCCCAGATACACTTTATTCATCATCTTGTACCCGATTGGTGTCACTGGAGAGCTTATCTGTGTGTACAATGCCGTGGGATATGTTCGCGACAGGAAGATTTGGACTTACTCAATGCCCAACAAAGTCAACTTTGCTTTTGATTACCATTATGCCCTGATTCTGATTGCATTATCGTACATTCCACGTAAGTATCATTTCTCTTCTAATGTTTCATAGATTAGTTGCATTATCGCAAATGTTCACAGAATCATTTTTGGATTTTAGTTTTCCCTCAGCTCTATTTGCACATGTTCTCACAAAGAAGGAAGGTTCTTGGTGGTGACAAAACCAAGGCACATTAAAAAAACTATTTTCTGACCAAAACAGTGTTAAGTTGATCTACTTAAAGTGTTTAAAATTCTTTGTTAAATATGCGCCAGTGTTAATTCTGCCTTATGGAATTTTTACCATTCCATTTACTCAATAATTTAGTGTTTGTAAATTGCTATTTTTGTTCCAGTGGAAAATCAAATGCTCAAATGTTATTCTCTTACAGTTTTTGCTTATAATAAATAATTTTTGGTAGCAGATACACGAAACAAGCGCATGCTTTAAATCATTTTATGAACAAAATTGGAAGGTGAATATTAATTGTAATTATTGTAATTGGGGAAACCCATTTCCGGAATGCCTTCACTAATATGAAATTAAGATTATAATTGTACTGATGATGTCCCCCTTCCAAGCTTTCTCCGGTTCGGAATCTCATCCTTTCTTTTTATCCTTTTCGCCACCGTAAAGCAATTGCAGAAGCACGACCATCTAGATTAATTAAATTACTCCATTAAAAAAAGTTTGCAAAGAAATCACAGATTTAGATAATAGACCTACCAAAACCACGACTAAAATTATGGCTACAAAAACGGTAATTATTTTGATAAGTAGTTTAATATCCATTTCTGGAGACCAAATTCCAGTTGTAAGAAAGCGTTATCTCATTTTGGGTTGCCTCCAATCTGAAAATGAATAAAAATTGACTGAAAAACTGACTCTGAAGAACGATGGTGTAGGTCTTTTAGATAAAACTTATTTCGTTCAATGAGGATAAGAGTATGATGAATTTTTATACGTGTTGAAGCTTTGAAATGGCATGTTTCATTACATGTAAGTGAACATGAATATTTAATTGGGGAGGAACTATCATAATAAGACACTAAAACGAATTGAGAATATGAAGCAAAGTAATTACTTTTATCTTGAACCGAAAAATGGCATTCAATCGCTTTGGATTTTAATTTCTTATAAAGTTCATTTTCACAGAGGATTCATGTAAGTGAAAGGAATATGAAGAACGTTTTCGCTTTGCGTGCTATAAACTCTAATGGAAATCAATAAGTAATACCAGCTACTTTCCATTCCAGTGCTGATCGCATTTTAACATTAAATTATGCATATTACTTAATATTAATACAATTGCAAAATAATGATGGAAATCGAGATTAAGTCAAAATTAGCTACGCGGATTATGCTTTTTAATATTTACACTTTTTAAGTTACATTAAACGAAATGAGTTACAAGTGGAAAAGAAAGTTACAATATCGCTCTTGAGAAACATCAAGATGCAACCAATTCATAAGTTCAAAGAAGTTACTTCTTTTGCTTACCTACTCCCTACTGCATACTATAAATTTTGGAAATCAAATGTAAATATAACATGTTTTACAAAGGAATACATTGAGTCGAATTTAATTATTTAACGGTTGATCGAAGTCCGACATGTTGACTATTAACAGATTATACATAAAGATTAAGTCGATGGAGGTTTCTTAGCCTTCGGGTTTGGGATTGGAATAAACAAATCCTCCAAGTCACTTCCTGATGAGCTGCTACATTTATCGTTTTCTTTGTCACGTTTCTTCTCATCTTCTTTCTCCAACATTTCTTCATCTTCCCCAGATTCAGACTCAGATTCCGAAGAGCTCGAGCTCGAGTCATCAGCATAATCCATATCATCTTCTTCGTCATCACTAGCTAATTGTAACGCCAGAAATCCAGATGGTGGTCGGGCATATGGGTTGGAAGTATCTGGTGCCTTTATGCTGCGCTTGCTTTTCCGTTGAGAGGTCGCGTTTGTCCCTTCTAATTTGTCAGTTTCTGCTCCCTTCTTTTCAATCTCTTCTACTGGTGGCTTCTTTGTTGGCTTCGTTCTCTTTCGCACAGGCTTGACTGGGTCGGCAGACTTGAAAACTGGGCAGGTACGCATTGTGAAGCAAGCCAAGTTCTGGGTTTCTATCAGTGGCAATCCAATCTAATGCAAAAGCAATCAAAAGTAATTGTAATCATCCATGCATAACAAGCTTTGGCTTCGAAAGAATAAATTTGAGATTAATCATACCAGAGTTTTCTCTTTGAGTGATTTGTAGAACTCCTTTTCTTTGTTCTTCATTGATTCAATATCACCACCAGTTCCCTCTCGCTCAGTGTCTGACAAGTAGCCATGGGGCACCATCCAGCCCTCTTCGTCATCGTCAGGATCTGCTTCTTCCGGGTCGTCTCCATCCTTTTCCTCTTTGTCAGAATCTCCGATTTCTTCTGCATCCTTCGGGTTCGTCTTCCCATTCATCATCAGAGTCAAAATCATAGTCTAGGTCCTGTTGTGAACAAGTAATGCAGATGTAAGAAAAAAGTGCAATGTGATACTGATGGATGCAGGATGAAAATGAAAATTTAAAAAACATGATTACCTGCTCCTGGGATAAGGGTCTTCTTGCAGAGACTTTCTTTCCCACCCGCTTCCACGTTCCCCAGTAGGCTGGTCGTCGGTTATCATGAAACTGGAGAAGTTTTATTCTCCATTTAATGTAGCCCTCTACATTCTTAGACTTTTCATTGTCATTGTCCAAAATTTGAATGTCAGAATCGTTATCTTTCGAGTAGTCTACAGATGTTCTTTCGCATCGCCTTCCTTTTCCTTGCTTCAGCACTTTAAGCAAATCACTTGTGGAATAGTCACCTTGGCTNCTTTTCATTGTCATTGTCCAAAATTTGAATGTCAGAATCGTTATCTTTCGAGTAGTCTACAGATGTCCTGTCGCATCGCCTTCCTTTTCCTTGCTTCAGCACTTTAAGCAAATCACTTGTGGAATAGTCACCTTGGCTTGGTGTTTTTTTGTCAACGACCACACCTTCTTCAACTGAGGTTTCCACAAAGCCTACAATCGAATTTAAACGTGAGATTTCATCAGCCTTTAGCTTTCGCCTAATTGTAGGAGCAACGGCCATGTCCGTCTTTATTTGAAACGGAAGCGGGTTGAATCGCAAAGGACAGCTATTTACTTCGGGGGCCAACTTAGGATCTGCGTCTTTCGGTTTCGCTTCATCCTGAACAACAGTCTTCACTTTTGGAGTTGCAGACTTGTGGAAGAAGCTAGATAAAAGCTGTTTCTGTTTCTCCTTCTGTGCTTCAATTTTCTTAAGCTCTTTTTCCTTCTCTTCAAGTTTCTGACGCTTTTCTTCATCCTTCTTCTTTCTCTCTTCCTCCTTCTTAAGTCTTTCCTCTTCTTTCTTCAAGCGATCCTGCTTCTTTTCATCTTCAAGCCGTTTCTTTTCTTCTTCCTTTTTCTCCCGTTCAAGTCGCTTCTCTTCCTCGATACGCTTTTTCTCTTCTTCCTTCTTCTCGCGTTCACGCTTCTTTTCCTCTTCTTGACGACGCTTTTCCTCCTCCTTTTTCACTCTCTCTGCCTCCTTCTGTCGAGCCTTCTCTAGTTTCTCCTCCTCCTTCTTCTGTTTTTCCTCCTCCAATTTTCTTCGCTTTTCCAAACGCTCCTGTAAAAAAACACAAAATGTTACAAATCCCGCATACTCGAATAATATTCGACGAATATCTGAAGACATAAACAGCATTAAATTATTGCCATTAATATGCATTTAATTTACCTTTTCCCTCAACAATTTCTCGTCCGGAGTCAGGCGCTTCCTCTTCTTCGAACTACTAGTTGGAGTACTTGGTGTTTTGAGATGCTGCGGCTGAGGTGTTTTGAAACCTCCCGATGGAGTGTTCAGCTTCGCAGTTGATGTAGGTGTGCATGGCACACTGGAACCAGAAGCGGACACCGGACTTTCATTTGCAATGCTCGAACCACCAGGATTCGAATCATCAGTTAAATCAACTTCCATCGGCTTCCCCTCATCATTGTTTTGATTGTTAGGAGTGTCTGGAGAAGGAGTATCAACGGCTTCCGCACCGTTCGTCGTTTCCACCATTGTCAGTTTCAGAAGCTGAGCCCCTTTCGTAAATGTCTTCCTCTGGTCACTGTCGTGAAAAATCAACACAACAAAAAAATTAATCATTAATGCACTTTCCAAACTATTTGACGATTACAACTACGCTGATAACTTTTAATTGGAAAAGTAAGATTACCTTTTACAAACACCTGAACAACCCTCCTCTTCCACTTCCACAAAGCCCTTATCAGCAATCAAGGCCACAGGTCACAAGCACTTTGTCCATTAACAAGTCTTCCTAAAACCTTCAAACACTCGATGCCCCCACCCAACTTTTAACAAACTTCTAAATAATTTAACAAACTCTCTCCCAAACTTAAATCAACAATAGAAAGAAAAATTGAAGAGCGCAAACTAAAGATTAACACATTTCTCCTCTCCTCACAACAAACAAGAGAAATTCATGTGAATGTTTAGCCGCATTTCATGAGCCCGCTTCACTTTCCGCCGATCAAAGAGAACCAAGAAATCTCTTATTGTGGGCAGGAATGGCGTCGATTCTCTACATTCTCTACTTGTTATAACATGTTCATGTCTGAATACGATCTCAATGCCCCATCCAATGAACAAAGAGAAAACGTAAAAATTAGCTGATTCTGAATAATTCTGATTCGATCCGATTAACTTTTTCGTTTCGATTTTTGGATGATGAGAAAATTCTACAAATACGTTTATTTTCAACTCAATTATACTAATTTGTAATTTGTGCGTA
>JAHZMU010001132.1:0-10662 GCA_027743725.1 Rambutsinella grinnellia | reverse complement strand
TTCTCTCTAGAGAAGGGAAATAAAATTATGTATGCATGCACGCATAAGTCAATCCTTGTTAGTCTTCTCCCGCATCCTTCTCTCCACTTCCATCCTTTCATTTTTTCCGCCTGTGAACTTATTTTTTTTCTTGGTATATCTCTTTTGAAAATAAGTTTATAGGCATTCCGGAACAGTGCAGTGGCCTTTGAGATCGTTTCCCGGTTTTTGCTTTAAAAGTCGAACATTTATGACTAGTGCTTTTTCTCTCCTCCTACACTTCCTCAACGTTTTGAATGTATCCGTCGACCGAGTAAGGTAGTTTTTACTACTGCTGCGTAGGTTGATGTTTATACGTATGCAAATGGAGCCTGGATGGAAGTCGAGAATTGGTTAACATAAAACTGTGATTTAGTTACGTGTTAGCAAGACCAAGTTATATATAATTCATGTAGTAGTTGTAGTACATAGGCTGGAAACGGTTTTTTATTTTTAGATCCCATTAGTCTCGACATTTTGAGCTCCATATGAATGAATGGGTAGCAAGAGTTTGTCTAAGGAAGTCGCGGTTGGGTGCCCTTGGTTTTACACTGTTTAGCCTATTAATGTCTGTTTGCAGCACTTGTCGTTGTCCTCCTAATGTGGTTCTTTTAGCTGTGATTTTGTTACAATACATTATTGCGACAAGACGAATAACGTACTTCTTAAGTTTTCTGGAGGACATCTGGCTCCATAATGATGACGATGGAGGAAAAACTCCAGACATGAGAGTAAAAAGCGAGATAGATTTTTAAATAGATTCATGTTCACTCCAGCTTGTCGCTGTCATTATTACAGCTTTGTGGTTCTCATTGTGAAAAGTCATCAGTGTGAAATGACATGTCTATTTATGTAACATGACTTTCACTCTTGCTCAGTTAGGTGTGCTTAAATGTGTACATGTGGTGACATAATGAAGAGTAGGTTAATTTGCTTTTGGCTTTTAGTAAATGCTTTCACTTTAATTACTTGTTTTTCCTTAAACATGAAGGAATGTTTTCATATTTTAGTGAAGCTATAATGTAGTTGAAGATACTCGTAAGTATTTTGACATACTGAAAGAGCCATGAAAAAACCTATTGGTATTGTTATTCAAGGTGAGAGCTATATAAGAAGTGAACGTCGCTTTATATTGCCTTATGACAAACAGATTTAAAACTTCATTTTTGAAATTAAGTCTTCGATTCTTTAGAGATTTCTTCTCTTTTTTTGCACAGCCTTGTTATCACAGCTTACATAACCACGAGGGATCACTCTACTTATTCGTTGAAATTGGCCGAAGAAAGAATTGAATTAGCTAGATTAGGTATTGCTTATTATATTTTTACTCGAATGATATTTGTGATGATAGCAGCTGCAATCTTACCGATTATAATTTTTTATTTCAAATTCCATCCAACACGTATTAATTTAATATGACAGTTACACAAAGCCTTCCTTCTTTTATACTTTCTTCTTTCACTCCTGCAGAATTAAAGTTCAACGTACACTCCTTCAAGTCGCTAAAATGCGTTTTGTTCACCCCGTGTTGTCAGAATGATAAGCTTTTCATTGAAAAATTTCACTTTTGTCTGCATTATATTGGATTGCTTAATGATGCTAAATGATGGCTGGATGCCACGGATTTTCCAGATATAAATCTTGTGTCTTTAAACGATCGTGAGTAATTTCATTTTCATTGGGGAGCCTAAATGTTTTTTACCGTCAGGGATCATCATTGTGAATAGATGCATGAATGGACCCAAAAGATTTTTTGTACTTTTAGGTTTTGGGATGGGCATAAAAAACTGGTTGGTTTGTTGCATGTTTGATCTTTCGCAGATGGTTTGAAGGTGATAGTGATATTATTACAAAATGCATAAAGGTTTGTTCAGAGTAACTGCCTGAAGCAGCAGCTCGTTCTCTGCTGGGCATGACGCACTATTTGATCGAAACAGCTGAGGTAATAATGAAAACATAAAAGAGAAGAGTCATCAAAGGTCATAAAAAAACGGCAGAGTATTATACCTTCTTGTGACTTGTGAAAGTTTAAATGAATCGGATGTGTCACACGGTACGCAATTCTCATCAATAAAAGTGACGTTGAACTATAGGGACAACCGTTTCTAATCGCAAGTCATTCTCTCTACCGTGACCGTTATTGAATAGATTGAAATAAAAGAATATACTCGATGAGGTTCATATGCCAAATATATGATTTTAGATTTTTCATCACGGGTAATTATTGGATGACAATACCGGTGAAATAATGATGTTACTTGTCAAAATTTTATATTATTGGCAATGGTTGGCCAAGTGCTTTCTAAATTGGCTTTCCTGCGGTTAGCTTTTGAGAAGTTGCAGAAAAATGAAATGGAGAATCAAGAAATACCTTAATTACTGAAAACATTCTCATTTCAAAACAAGCAAATTTATTAGAACTTTTCCCATGATGATTCTTATGCATAGAAATAGGCGGGGCTTTGACAGAGTTGTAATAGGAAAGAGTAGACATAATTTTAATAATGCAATTATTACATTGGCGTTCCCTCCTCATTCTCGATTTTCACTCTTCGCACCCACTGTTTATTTTTCCCTTTTATAGAATATTATTACCTTTGATTAGCTATTCTCCCTACCTTCACGGTTCACATTAGCTTATGAAAGGAAACCGTTGACAAAGGTATTTTGACTAATTCTAATGTAAAGCTACTGGGAAACTTGAATGTGCAGACTGACTCTATTTCTTTGCTAAGGGAATGCTAAATGGTATAGTTGTATCATTTTTGTCACTATATTTATTTACTAGCTTCCACTTCAACTCTTCACATGAAGGTAGGGTTTAGTGAGTAGTTTTTTCTCGAGTTTTTTATGCGTATTAAATAACATCATCGTGTGAATGAATGAATATGCCTTTCATTTGCATTTATATCTCTCTTGATGAATTTCATTCCTCATCCTCCCATGGGCTTAACCGCTAGAAAGGAATCAAGTCAGACTTTGTGGGCTCAAAACATGCTACTATCAAAATTCAGATAGTTTCAACCTCTCCTTTTCTACCAGTCAGTCATTATAAGCAAAAAGGGATTTTTCTACATGGGCTTGGCTTTCCAAAAGACCCATTTCGTTATACATAATAGAATTCACATGATTCATAAAGTTGAATTGCTTTGCTCTTCCCGAACTTGAGAATGGGAGAAAAAAATGAAGAACACGACTTTTACAAAAGAGCCAGTTGTCGTTTTGTTCTCTCTTAGCTTTAACCCTTAAATTTAGTGTTTTCAAAAGCCAGATTATTTACATATG
Organism: Rambutsinella grinnellia; assembly: GCA_027743725.1. Classification (NCBI taxonomy): domain Eukaryota; kingdom Metazoa; phylum Arthropoda; class Collembola; order Entomobryomorpha; family Entomobryidae; genus Rambutsinella; species Rambutsinella grinnellia. The sequence goes on along the minus strand of JAHZMU010001132.1, from coordinate 7,359 downwards.
TTGCAGGTGGGTTTTATAAATGTTTTACATCTTTTCTTTTTTTTACTATTTTGTAAACGAAATCTATTCTCTCCTCTCAAAAGCTCTGACTTTATGAGTGATGGCTAAATTGTTGGACGTCTTGGTATTCACACTTTGACAAGAGGAATATAGATGTATGTGCGTGCGAGCAGATGAGTTTGATGATAGGGAAGGAAAACATGAGAGGAGTGCGTATGTTTTAAAGAGAGAGAAACCATGCGAAGATAATAATACGCATGATAATTGATGAGAATTGCAAGAGAAGTGGAGTTAGACGGAGAAAAGGAGATAGGAGCGAGAACGATTAGTCAACTGGTTTTCTCAAATACGCCGTGTCTTCTGGCAGCATCTTTCCTCCATTCAACATGTCAGGAGAGAGAGCTCATGTATGCGAAATTATGTTTTGCTGCTAGCTTTATAGTTGTTTATTATGCAGTTATGTAGTGTGTACTCGCATGTCATTGATTATTATGATGTTTATATAGTGCATTGCATTATCATCACTGTTATCATTCGGCTTTCCCCTCGAAACAAATTGCATTTGAACCATAGGGCGGTTTAGACTTGAAGAATCGTGAATATTGCAATTACTTTCGAGTCCAGAGAGATGAGGATGAGAAGCAATTTTCACTGATGGTTATCTCATATAAGTTTTATCTGTTTCATTATAATTCCACCACCACCAATGAAGGTGAAGACTTGATCGTCAAAATCCACACTCGTAGTTCCTGTTTTCTCAGGGGTATTTAGAGTTTAATAGCGTTTCTTAATGCAGATGCGTGTGCTGTGCGTACATCTCCAAAGATTGTAATCGAGCTCACGATTTATGCATCCATTGAACTAGAATCTTTTTGAAAGCATCAATGCTAGTTTCGTGTTCTGTTGCAAACTGTCAGCGTCATATTGTATAATGAATTGATTTTATACAAGTCTCATGATTCTTCAAGCGTAACGTGAGCTTTATTCATGAGATGAGAGTTAAAGGCATCAATCTTTTGGACAAAGTAACATTAATGTTGAGTTTGTAAGCGTTAATTGGCAAATTCTGCAATTTTTGATCATTAATTTGACATTGGATTTGAAAGGCATTTTATAAAATAAAAAATATGGCTAAAGCATTGCTTGTTTGTGAACTGCGTTATCTTCACAATCCTTGAATTCTAATTCCTCTGATTTACTTTGTCGGTACTTATTACAAAGTAGTTCTTTTAGGTTTCATTTACATTCGGGTTGTAGTTTTTTAAGTGTTTTGTAAAGGATTTAGTACGATTTAGTTGGTCTTGTCTGCAGTCCAGTTAGACCAGTCCAGAGCTGTGGGATGATGATCGGTTAGTGAATTCAAAAGTTAGCTGCATATAATCATTATGACTTTTATCTCGTTAATTTATGCAAAGGACATTTGATCAATATCACATGTAGATGGATGAAAAGCAATAACTTGTAATATGAGTTAAGTAGACAGTGAATGGCCGTTTAAGATTTCGCAAATCACACACAAATGGCAATGTTACTCTTTCAATCTAACTATATATGGGTCTAATATTAATCGTTTAAAAAGTTGAACTTTTGTGGACTTTGTCCCGACCGGCAAACTATATCAGTTGCATTTATATCGCACTTGTTTGTTGTTTTCGTGGTATGCTGCGGTGCTAGGTATGAATGTCTACATTTTGTTTATTTAGATGTTGCGGAGAAAGTTGTAAAGTAAAATGAATAGAAATTAGAAATGTAAGAGGTTTCGGAGATATCAATGTTAGGGTTGACGTACTGTTGACTTGTTGAGCTGATTGATTGTTTTCACATAAAACTGAGAAAGTGAAAAGGTGGTGAAACTAACAACTTGTTTTCAAAGTGATAATGGATTGGTGCTTTCGTCTGAAATCCACGTGGCGTTATATTCTGTGAATTTGCATATTTTAACACATATGAATACATATACCTGCTTAAGTTTCACTTACTGTAAATCACTCTAATCCCTACACGTCAAAATAAATTATGAAATTGTAATAATAACTCTTTTTTTATTACCTCTGATTTTTTATTTCAGAGAGGATGAGCCAACAACGAAATTGTCAATGATGAATGCCAAAGACAGGCTTGCCAGCCCGGCGAGGAAGGGCTCGGCACCCAACACCTCCATTCTAGGCTCACCTATTTCTTCCCGTATGAAAAAGAATTCCGGAGGGAGACAAGATGGAACCGCCGCGGGTAGCAATGCGCTGACAGCAATTTCAAATCCAAGACCTGCTAGTGAGCTCCCTATTTCTAGCTCAAATCCATTGTTTGATCCTTCGGATGGCGATGGCGGAGCTGATAATAAAACTACGTTGAAAATCCATCTCGTCGATGGCGGCTTTAATGTTGTTAAATGCAGTGATACTACCGATGTGAAGGTAAGCTAAAGTTTTAAACTGTTTTAATAGAAATGCTAATAGATCAGCAAAAATGGTGAAGAAAAGTCCCTGAAAGAAGCGTGTAATTTCGATTAAGTGTGACTTTACGCTGTCATGTACTCATTACGTACGCAAGAAAGTTTGGAAGCTCCGGGTTCTGGTGTCGTTGTCACATCAGTTAGCGAGACTCGGTGAATATCTAGAGCAATGTGCAGTGATCCGATCGAATTTTGAGTAAAAGTCACAAATCCAATATTCCCATTCGATTCACGTCTCGCTAGAGAGCTTCATATGAGTTTTGGGAAAAGGGGAGAAAATGAAATTGGATTATGGAATTGTTATGGAAGAAAAAGTATTGGCTAAATTGACGGCATATAGATAACTTTATCTTCGTCCTCCTCGTCTAGGAAAGATAGGATATTGATGTATTCCCTGAAGCTATAACTATCAGAGTTTGTCTTGAAATCCCTGATCGAAAGTAAAACTGGAGATAAGATGTATGAAAGATCATGAGGAAAGTTCTTTTTAAAAAGGAATCTCTGCACAATATGTAATGATAAGAATACAAAACTAACCTGTCAAGTTCAAGGTTACTCTTTCCCTAGGAATTCCATGATGATGACAGAAATTGAGAGAAAAGGGAACTTTATGAATTCAGTTTATATGAAGAAAAATGAAATAGGTAGACACAATCCTGGGATAACGTAACTCGGAAGGGTTTACATTCCTTTGGCTAACAAGCATGAGAAAAATAGCTGTAGGGAAGGTTATGCCTGAATACCTTTGTTATCATGTAAATAATAAGTTTGAGACTTTTTTGAGGGATCACTTTTACAGTGTGCTATGAGAAAATGAAAACGTCTCACTGGAAAAAAGATCTAGTTGAGTTTTGAGTTCATTAAATTAGATTCATTCGAGCACAGCAGGTTATTTCGTTTATTTCTGCCGCAGATTGGATTTTGATGTAAGCCACATGCGAATGCAATTGATATGAAAGAAACTTTTAGAAAAAGTTTAGATGTAGTCAACACACTTCTTACTTGGGACTTTATTAAATTCCAATGATAATTTTTTAAATCCAAGACCATTTTATTGGAAAGCTCTTGAAAAGTTTCTCCACAGGGATCAATAATTCAGAATGATAATCCATCAGTGAAATATGCGACGATTTTTTCATTTTTTCTGATTTCTTTTCAGGGAATAATTCAACTCCTCACATCAAGACTGGCTTCTACGAGTACGAGAGCGTATCAGCATTTGTTCACGTTGCGACTGAGCCATCCGGAGACAAAGGAAGCGTATTGGCTTCATCCGTACATGACCATATATCAAGTAAGATTAATTCTGTCACTTTTCGTTTCAAGTTTTGAGTCAGCAATAGACTTCCAGTGCGTACAATGAAAACAGGATGTAACTAATAATTTCAATGAAAAACTGCATCGTTTGCTGGTACAATCGGAAATCAAAGTGTAACAAGGTTGTTACTTTTCTTAGGAAAAGTTGTCGTTGAGAATTGAGTTTTTATTGAGTTCAGTATTGTACTTGCAAAGATAAGAGTTTCAGTGGATGAATAAAAATTGAGAGTAAAAACAACTGATAAGAGCACTTTGTAAGTTCTGTTCAAGGAATTGGTGGACAAGTATAGAAAAGGTTCTTGACACAGATCTTGAAATGGTAAAAAGATGAATAGGATCAAAAAGTACCCGCATAATTCCAAATAATACACTTGAGTTTGAAGTGGATTATGAGATGAACAAAGTGAAGACAAATTTGGATAATTCAGTCCAGGTAACTTTTTATAAATTATTTCAGCGACATGTAAAGATGATATTGTATTCTATTGGAATTGTCTTCGGAATAGATATTAGCAAGGTCCGCAGCACAAAATCTTATAAATAAAATCGATTATTATAATCAACCAAAACTCATTGAATTGATGACAGCTGAATGCATGCGAAGACTAAACAATAAACAAATATGCATCTTATGTCTACCGTCTACCATCACTCTTCCTATTTCAAGGTCTCGCATAACCTCAATTTGTCTGTTCAATGTTTTCTTGTTGCACTATATTTATTTATTTTTGTAACAATTTCCCTTTACGTCAGGAAAAGTGAATCGACAATAAAAATGAAAAATGCATTTTGGGCTATTAAACTATGTGTGGTTTTATTTTTACTTGTTGTAATATTTATGTAACCTTTCATTTTTTTGCCTTAGGTTCGGGAGAAATATGAAAAGAAACATCCCAACCCAGAATGGAGATATGAGCTTCGTATCCGCTACTTCATTTCCGACTTGAGGGACCTTTACGAAAAAGATACTGTTACGTTCCATTATCTATATGATCAGGTACGTATTCCACTCAATGCACTTGACTGTGTGAATGTTTAAACAATGTTTTGTTCTATTTATTTACCTTACTGCAACAACCCTATTGCTACAGAATTGCATGTCTTGGGCTCTTTTCTAGACTGTGGATTTTTTATGAATTTATGAAAAGATACACTTTTTATCTAACTTTTTTACTATCCAAGCTGGAATTTATTTAGGCCTAGTTTATTTTAAAAAGATAGAGAATAGAAGCCCTCGAGTGAGATGAGATAAGTACGGGTTTCTTGCCTGAATGGATAAGGGCGAAATAATTTTTTGGAGCAATATCTGTGTATGAAATCTTCCCAATGGGGTTTTGATGGGATGGATGATGATTAGAGGAGGAAGGGTTGAAATGAATAAATAAATGGAGGCATATTGACATGATGATGGCAATCTATACAGGGAATGCTTTTGAAAGATATTTTCCAGCAGCGTTATGCATTTCCCTCGTGAATTATCTACAAGTTTGAAAAATGTATTGGAAGATGCAGGAATGAGGATCATGCTTGTTCTATTATGCTTAAGGTTTATTGTTATGTTATCTTTAGTCCAACTGCTCCAGCTAAAAAAGCGGATGAGGATAGAATATGGATAGTTTAAGTGCATAAGTTGGTGCACAATTGGTTGAAATTTAATCCGTCTTTGTGTAGCAATATTTTTGAATGATTTTATCAGCACGGGAAAATTTGGAAGATGAATGATGACATTGTGTAAATAATAAAATCATAGGGAAATATAAGCTTATTATTTCTGCATGGAAGAACTGTGTGAGAAAGTTTGAAATGAAAGTCAGAAAAGGTTGACATTAACGAACATGGTATTTCATGTGCTTGATTGTATGTAGCTTTTATGAACTTGTGGGATTTTTGTGCGTGCTCCATTAATAAAAAATGTGGTTGTCATATTTCAGGTGAAGGATGAGTACCTAGCAAAAGAACACACGGCCCTGGCACAGGACAAAGCTGTTCAAATATGTTGTCTTGCGTTGAGGCACTATTTTATCAATTTACAAGATGCAGCTCTGGATAAAAAGAGTAACTTTGATTATATCGAAAAGGAGATTGGACTTCATAAATTTCTTCCAGCATCGATCCTCAGTGCAACGAAGAAGAAAACGTTGAGGAAAGTGATTCAGTCAAATTTTAAAAAGTATGTGACGCTCAGTGATAAAGAGTGTATGATCCAGTTTTTGGAAGCTTGTAGGGGTGTGCTGCGCTATGATCAGGAGAAATTCCAGTGTGCTCTTGGGGTAAGTTCTGTTTTGTTTGGTGAAATGACTTGCATACCTGCAGTAAATCTAGTCATAGTTAAAATTGAGAATTTATATCGCAAATATTCTAAAGCCTTCGAAGCATTGCATTGCAATTTTGCACATCAATTTAATTCTAAATTACAAGCCCAAATCACTAAATCAGCTTTCCATAAGTGGCACATGAAAAGATTTTATAATGACTCGTAAACAATAGGCGTAGGATGAAGATTCGACATATGTAGCAGATTTCGGGAGTAATTCAAAGGAAACTCCTTTTCTTATTTTCAAGGTCGTATATTTCCCCTTATCTGATTTGCAGTTTTGAAGTTAATTTAGAATAATGAAGATTATAAACTACGCTTTAAGATGAAGAATGTCAAGATTCCTGACGTGACTATAATAGATGATTGTAAGTTTAGAAGGGAATGATTTTGCTAGCCGTGTAGTATACTTAGAGTAGGCAATGAATAATACCCCTTTGTTCTTTCTAAATTTGATCAATAATTCGACAAATTTTGCCACAATGAGTATTTTTTGTATGGAGTGCTCCCGAACGAAAACAGTAACGCAAGTCATCCATTTCCACAATAGGTAATTGCTTTCGACAACAAACTCCGAAGCTCGTAGAGGAATTCGCAAAGTCATCATTTATTATTGACATGTCAAAATTCTTTATCAGAAATTTCTGCGTGACTACCTTTTTCATAAGTAATGAAGGCTAATTTGTGAGAATATAATGGAATTTACGTGAGTGAAACATTAAATGAACATCTGCCCCGGGTTTGTCCAAAGGAAAGTTAAAAATATCATGATTGACTTGCCTAGATCTTATAAGGCAGATAGGTAAATGTAGAAAGCTTTTTACCAGCTCTTGGAAATGTTTTAGCTTCAATTCAAAAGATAAGTTAGGTTTATCAAGAAGTATCCAGAGTCCAAAATTATGTATTTAGCAATTTCTAGGTTTGTGTGTTTAGCTGTTAATTAGGAGAAAATGTGGAGGTCTTATTTCACCGTGAAGGTCAGCAACATATTTAATGAAGTACCTTGATTGACGTCAAATACCATATCACACATGCAAATTCCTCCAAGTTGTTGTTGATCTGAGTTTAATCAATCAATTATTGACAAATGTGAGGAAGGATAAGTAAGCAATCCTGCTAATTAGGCAATTTTCGCTTATGTCCGCAATAAATATGTTGTAATTGATGAATCATTTCTACTCCAATGCCTAATGCGAAGTAAACTACATAAAATGGCTCATTTATGACAACTGTCTTTTGACTCAAATTTATGTATGCAATCATATGTCAGCAAATA
>JAHZMU010001131.1:0-11366 GCA_027743725.1 Rambutsinella grinnellia | reverse complement strand
AATTGCGCACATCGCAGCAAATGAGCGGGGAAATTGAGGAGAAGGAAAATGAAGGAGATTAAAAGAAGCGTTTTTGTCCCCCGAATCTCCGACGTAGTTGTGCAATGTCGGCTGTATTCGCTGATGCTGTTCCTTTTGCAATTTGCTTCTCCTGCAAATTATTTAAAAGTTTACCCCAAAAAAATAAATGAAGAAATTCCAACTTCAAACCTGCTTCCGCTTCCGCAAGACATTGGCCAATTCCGCTTTTCTCCTTATCAGTGTGCGAATTTTCGCTGAGATAATCTATTTCAAGAGTTTGCTTTAAAGGTGACTGAACATTTAGCTGTTGACTCTTAACCCTCCACATGCACAGAGCTATCCTCATGTTAGCGAAAGTTATTAAGATAAAGGGTAACAGAAAGGTAACGATACTATCTAAATAATTTGCAATTTCGGAAAACCCATGATACTTATCTGGAACTGAACACCGAAAAACTTTGTACTCGTGTGGATCACTATAAGAACTATTTTCACTTAAGCAACCATCCGTTTCCACTTCCACAACTTGGGCAATCACCAAAACATACGAGAATAAAATAAGAGCTACTACAACCAAAGCGTAAATTATCTTTTTAGCTTTCCCCGGTGTACAAATCCTTTGTCTGGCTAATGGAAAGTGGACGGCGACATATCTCTCGATTGAAAATGCCACAATGAGATAAACGCTTATGAAGCAAGTGGCTTGCCCCAAATACATGACAAGTGGGCAAAGGATATGCGATGAAAGAATATCACCTTCTTGATGATCCTGAAGCCAGAGAAGGAATAAATTTAGGAGAAAGCCGATGTCGCTGATGGCTAGGGCTGAGAGATAATAAGGGGCTGATTGATTCCGGTATTTTGTGTCGGATAAGAAGACTATGACGGAAAGGATGTTGCCAACAGAGCCGAAAAGGCAGAGGAATGGAGTGTAATACTTGTCAAAGTTGTGGGCAGCGTCAAATAGACTATAAAATACTTTAATTTAAATATTTGCTCAATTATGGAATGATGAATAATTATACTTACAAATTTGAAAAGCTGCCTTCAAGAGCGCCTGTGTTATTGCAGTTTATTTCCATGTTTAAAGTGAAAGCACAGCTTTAAAATGTACTTATTTTCAACTAGCCCCAATTTGTAAACAGCCACTCAGCAGATTTTTGTTGACTACTTGAGTGGCAACCGAGAAATGAGAGGAAAAGCAGGTTGCTACTCCTACTTAAATTTTAGCTTGTTAAAAGACTCTCGCTTTCACTTTCTCCATGGATGATGGACGTGTTTTGGATTTTGTAAGAAAGACTGGCTGACACGGTGGATGAAAAGGCTGATAGAAATTTCTTGTTACAATAGTAATTGTTATAAGCCTTGACAAAATTAGGAAATTTGAAACGTTTCAAAACTTTTGAAGTGGTTTTTGATGTAACAAACAACCGAAATCTTGTTAACAGGTATGAGAAATTAATTAAAGGTGAAGCAAAGCAAACCTTTTGGCAATCCTTGACAAAATTAGGAAATTTGAAACGTTTCAAAACTTTTGAAGTGGTTTTTGATGTAACAAACAACCGAAATCTTGTTAACAGGTATGAGAAATTAATTAAAGGTGAAGCAAAGCATACCTTTTGGCAAATTCGCCTTGAGGAATTCTCCTTTCAAAAACTAGATGAAGCAAAAGTTTTGCTGCAAAACCACAGGCCATTATTGGATCTTCACGAACATGATACCGCAGTTAACGTGCATGTGGCTCAACCACAGTTTGTTCATTAGATTTGTCTACAAATTGTTGGCAAGGGTTACATGTTGCGGTTCAGCTTTCACTTAATGGAAGTCTGAGATTTAAAATGAAATTTAAAAATTGTGGCAAAGTCGCTTTTATTGCATTTCCTGTTAGATTTCTATTTATCGATCCGATTATATCAAGGTCATGAACGTACTCGGAAATTGGGGAAAGTTCCAAAAGAGCAACTGAGTGTGAATGCTTCTATTTTGAAGAATAAAATAATTGGGTTAAATTAATTAGGGTTTTACAGCTCATAATAAATTGCGGGTTGTAAAAACAAAAGTGAATTTTTGCCAAGAACATCCAACCGGAAATTATTTGAGTTGATATAGAAGCTAGACCAGAATTTTTCCCAGAGTAACATCTCTGAATCTCGGAGGATATGAAGTTAAAAAACTTTTTGTATTACGCGTCCAGTCCTATACAGTCAGATAGCCACATCATATCAGTTTTTAAAAACTTTTTGCGGACTTGTGAAACGACAAAATTGACAATTTCCCTTTTCACTAGATTATATGTAATGGCCCTCGCTCAGTTTCAAGGACTTTTTACCTTCTAGGTCAAATTTGTAATTACATATAACAGAAACTAGGAAAGCGGCATGTGGGAACATCCATTTCGTTTTTATTAGAAAATATATTTGATATTTTTATTTAACTAGTGTCGAGGGCAAACATATCCGTTTCCTTTATCGTGGTTTGCCATCACAGTTTGGAGAAAGCGTTCAATTTATGAAGTTCTAAATTTCAAAGGAGTATTTGCACTTCCTCGTGATTTATTTACACTTTGAACGTATACAAAAGCAGGTTAAATTGAAAAGGCTCAATTTACAAGCTTGTGAATTTCCATTTTTAAATCAATTTTCACCCAATCTCCGCACAGGTAATTTGATTATTGACGTATGTCAAGGAAGCCCTATACTCTGTTGGTATGTGATATAATTCCATGTAATCCAGTCTATCTGCTAAATATCATATCTCCTAATTTTCTACGTCTAAAAAGTTCTAGTTCAAAGAATTGGGCTAGTCTGCCAACTCTATTTTTGGCATATTTTGCATTTTTATTGCTCTGGGAATTGATAAGGGAACTTGTACAGATTATATACTTCGTGGAATAAATGGGAGTAGATAAAACGAGATCTGTTGCATAAAAAGGAAGAGTTTATTAAATGCCAAAGTCTTTACAGAACAAAATATCATTTTTCTACGAAATATTTCTACAATTTTACACAAGATCTTCGTCTTCTCGTTCTCCAAATGCCCCATTACTTTTATCTGTAATTGCATGGTGTAGAGCAAGTGTGGTAGTTAAAGAGCTACTTTTTCTCGTCCTTGGCCCTGTCATACCACCCGTCGATTGCGTTCTTGGACTGGATCTTTCAAGCTCCCTTGAGAATGGCTGGAGTAGGAGAGAAATCAGCGACATCCTAAAATTCCTTCCGCTTACACAATAAAGGAGAAAGTTTATGGCGAAATTTGTATTAAATAAGATATTCGTCCAGGGGAGTGCCATGTGGAGAAAGTCATTTTTGAAGTCTTCAAGTCCAGCTATTGACTACAAAAAATATTCATACTTTTATGAATGTAATGTGTTTTTAATGCTTTTCTCCGTTTTTTCTTACCTGAATAAACTGAGCACAACGAAGCAAATGAGCTGGTAAATTCAAAACTAGAAACATCCCGGATATAAGCAGTAATGTTTTTGTCACTCGCACATCCACTTTACTCTGTCCGTTTAAACAGGATCGATCTTTCCATAAGCAAAGGGCTATCCGCAAATTAAAGAATGTTATCAGCCCAAGTGGGACCACAAACGTTATGGCTGTATCCAAATAATTGGCTATTTCAGAGACACGATGATACTCGAGGGGGACTGAACAACGCACAATTATATATCGGGGATCCCCTCCAACAGTGGAAACGTTTCGCTCTAAATAATCTTCCATTTCAACATAACCATCTACTTGCACAACTTGTGCAATTACCAAAACATAAGAGAATGCAATTAGAGCGACAAACATCAAAATCCCAATTATCCTTTTAGCCTTTTCCGGTGTACAAATCCTTTGTCGGGCTAATGGATAGTGGACGGCGACGTATCTCTCGATGGAGAAAGCTACAATGAGATAAACGCTTACGAAACATGTCACTTGTCCCAAGTACATGATGAGCGGACAGAGAATGTCGGATGTGAGGATCCCCCCTTCGTATAAGCTTTCGAGCCAGAGCAGAAATAAATTGAGGAGGAAGCCAATATCGCTTATGGCCAAAGCTGAGAGGTAATAAAGAGCTGATTGGTTGCGGTATTTTGAATCCTTGGAAAAGATTAGGATTGAAAAAGTATTCCCAACAAAGCCGAAGAGACAAAGGATTGGAGTATAAAATTTGTCGAAGGAGAGGGCAGCATTAAAAATCCTAAAAAATAAATCAATAAATTTTTTTAGAATCTCTTGGGATATAATTTTAAACTTACAAATCTGATAAGGTTTCATTTCTCTCAAAACTGCTTATTTCGGTTGTCACAAAATCCTCCATTTTGCACAAGTTGATATTCGGCAAGTCTCTCTGTGCCCCACCGTCGATCTACTTTCACCATTGAAGGTTTGATATAGCAGCTTTCACTGCTGTAGAGCTGAATGAAAACTAACTGATGCATTTCCTCCACTTTCTCTTTTTCATCCTTCTATATATAGTTTATCACGTTTCCTTTCACTTGCTCTCTTCCACGTGCACCCTTGATGATAAATTGGAAACGAGATGCTAAACGAGCCCATGTTTCAAGTAAATCATTAAATGACATCAATATTCAGGCAGCATTTGAACCAATAGTATTGTCCAACTTTGCAAGTCAAACAAAACAATAATTACTAAATTACTAACGACATGATGAAACCCAGCAAGATCAGCTCCCAGGAAGCAAAGGATGAAAAGGATGAAACAAAGGAATGCTATATTTAGATCCATAATTTGGTCGAAGAGAACGTGCCTTTTACTCCATTTCTGGTTTTAGTGTCAATCAAGGAGAAAAGCTTAAACAATAGCATTTCACCTTTGTATTGGGTTTTCGAATTTCAATGTAACCTTCGACCTGTTTTGTATTTAAGGCTGGCTCCTCTGAAATATGAAGGAATGGCGGTGCAACTGACAGATAATAAATGACAATATTTTACCAGGAACTTTACAAAAACAATTCCAGAGTGTGATTTTGAAATAAACGTTGTTTAGATTTTGGGAAACTGTCATAGGCACGTCCACATTTCAATCTCGGCTCTGAATTTGTTTGCTCATGATAAAAACGAGATTTCTGGACAAGGTTGAAATTTATTGATTCATTTTTTATATTATCGATTGGTTTTTAAGCGTGTAAAGCGTAAAAGTAGGTTATCATGAACAAACACAATTTCTTATCGGTGGAAAAAATATCATTAAAATCGCAGTGGGATGCGAAATCGGTAAGAATAAAAGAGGCTTCAAAAAAGTTTGCAGAAAAATAGGTATTTTTGAAAAAATCCAACAAAAAACTTCATCATGTCTGGAGACATCAGCACTTTGGAAATAACAGGAAAAACAATAGTTGTGACCGGAGGTGGGAGTGGAATTGGGAGAGGGATTGTTAAGGCTCTTCATTCAAGTAAAAATAAATTGTATGTCCTTGAGCGGAATGAGGACAGTTTGAAAAGTTTGGAAGCTGATTGCCCCGGAATTATTCCAATTTGTGTGGATATTTCTGATTGGGATAAGGTCGAGGAAGTTTTAGAAAGCAAGCTTCCAGCAGTTGTAGACGGCTTAGTTAATAATGCTGGGGTTGGAGGAGAGCCATTAGGGATGTGGGCTACGGAGGAGGATGTGGATAAGGTACTCTCTGTAAATTTACGGGGAATGTTAAAGGTCAGTCAAGTCGTTGTGAAGAGGATGCTGGCAAAGAAGGTCGGAGAAGATGAAATAGCAGGGAGCATTGTCAACGTGAGTTCTCTGGCGAGCAGGTACCCAACGAGGATAAGCGTTTCATACAATATTAGTAAGGCAGGTGTGGATATGCTGACCAAGAGCATGGCGTTTGAATTGGGTTAGTTAAAACTAACAGATTTTTATGACAAATTAATTGACTTGAAACTCATTTCAGGACCTCTCCATATCCGAGTGAATTCAGTCAATCCTGGAATCGTCCTTGGAACTGACTTATCAGCCGCGTGGATTACTGCCGCTGGTGGTGATCAATTGAAGGAGAAATTACTGACGTAGGACACCAATCGGAAGGATTGTTCAAGTTGATGATATTGTGAAAGCTGTGCTCTTTCTACTGAACGGGGAGAGGACTCCTATGATTTGTGGAGAGAGCTTGTTTGTTGAAGGTGGATATTCTATTTCTTGAATTTATAGTGTCAAAAGAGTAGTAAATTCACGTTGCAATAATTATTAATATTTAATTAATGTATTTAAAATAAAATGAGCATGTTTTGATTACAACCAATTCACAATTTAAATGTCAGTTAATTTACAAATTTATTCCATAAAAGTATCTCGATTTACAAAAACTATTCGGCAGCACGTACTAGTAGGCCACTAATAAACTAATTACATCACACCACAGACACCACAACTTTTAGCTACTAAATATAATTCATTTGATTAAGTATTATAAAAGTGTATAAAAGTAAAAACTTTTAATAGAATGTAGAATAATTCATTAAGCAAAATTCAAGTTTCCTGACTCTGTGCTCCGGTAAGAATTTAAGACATTCCAGGATAAGGTGGTGGAGGAACCTTGGAACCATGGATGTTAGGGTATAATCCTAGAATTGATTAAGTTTCCATAAAAATTTAAAAATTCAGTATTAAGTAATCTTAGGGCTTTGTAGAATCTTTATACCTTGTCCAGCCATCGGTAAAGCCACGCTGTGGGCTGGTGCCGTCTGGGGTTGGTATGGCTGAACCGCTACTGGGGGCGTCGCTTCTATTAACAAATTGGTTAAAATAATTATTAAAAAGTTTTCCAAGTTGGAATTAATTAGAGACTTACCCTTGTATACAATTACATTCCGTCGTCTTTGCTTCTTACAGCACATCGCACAACAGCCAATTAACGCCACGACAACGCCAACTACGATACCCGAGTACATGATCTTTTCTTCAGTTGTCATCGTGGTGGATATTTCCAAGTCGCCGTTGAGAAGACTTCCTTTAAATTCGATGTCCCTGAAAATTAAATAGCAGGATTAATCATTGACGATAAACTCACCTGGAACCACTTTAGAACAAACAATGCATTGCAATGACATAAAATATTTAATTTAGAATCAAAACTAAAGAGTTACCTTCGGTCAGTAAACACATCTCGAACTTTTTCAGCAGCTGCCTGAAAATCAGATTTTCCTTGGATTCTGTTCTTAGCATCATCAATAAAATCGCGAAGAAAGTCAGGTCCTGGTGCCCCTCCAACATTGCAAATGTGTGGAAGCAGTACAACCGCAACCAACAGTGGAACCCGAAGACTCAACATTTTCACAGATGACAGAATAATTTACGAAAACTACCAAAATATAGTCGTGGTTATCAAATCAATATTTTAAAATTTAATCAGCTTCAAAAAATCTCGGAAAAATCAACAACAAAAAATACTCTGTCCCTGTCCGCGTCGCTTTTGTCTCTGACTTCTGCTATCTTGCTTGTGCCTTTCATTCGATTCCCTTCAACTTTATCCAGACATCCAGACTGACGTCATCGTCATTTCACTCGAGTCTCAAAGTACAAAGAAAGAACATGGCGGCTTATCATTTCCCTTGCTTTTTTCTTCATAAATCATGCGTAGCTCTTCAGGTACATTCCATAAGAACGTTTAGCATTTGAATGTCGTAGCATTTGGTCTCCTTATGGCCTTTTTACTAAATTAAGATGATATTTAGGCAAGTCATTTAGACCTATAACAAGTCAAGAAATTACCCTATAGGATTATGAAAAAATGAACTATGAACAAGCTTCTTTCATGGTAAGTATGACTCATGAGTTGCAATGAATAAGTAAACATGTAGACTTTTGATGGATTTACATTTGGCTGGTGATAGCTGTGCAAAGTGCAAATGCAGCTACTTCAGCAAGAAAATAGTAGTTAAAAAGTTACGTTTTCCTCATGAAAAAATGGACGATTGACAATGCTATGTAGATAAATTTTTATTTGTTGAGCAACGATTCGTTCACTGAAAGACTTTCACTTGGGTTATTTTGCGTCTCAGTTTCCCCATATAGATCGACATCTTTGACAAAGTACCAGACGAACGTGTCCAAAACTCCACCAATTAGCATAAATCCTAAAAGAATTTTTAAGTTCTAAAAATCATAAATTGGCACTTCAAGATAGTTATAAATTGAGGTACCAGCTGCCGTTAAATTTAAAACGTATCTTAGCTGCAAGCAATTGCCTTTGTTTGGTTCTGTCTCGCCCGACCAGACTATACAAGTGGTGTCTGAAAACGTAGAAAATGTTTAGCTTAGTTTTTCATTTTGACATCTTTTCTTACCAAATATCTTGCCGAATACAATCGGAGCTGGAACAAATGCTAGGAGACTGGCTAAAAATAAATGAATTCCTATCGACAGCGAACGCTCCTCTTTATCCACACATCTATAAGATACCAAAAGGTTCCCTAGTCTTCCCGACACATCCGAAAATTTAATTAGAGCGCTTAGCACCAAAAACAGAATGAATATTTGTCCACATCCTTCCGAGCAATTTCCAGTTTTAACAGATGAATTATTTCCTTGAATGCAAGTACAGTTTGTAATGATATCATTCTCATAAGCTGTGCATCCAGCATGGCACGCTGAATAATAGACAGTTTTAGAAGGCTCATGACAAACTGGCAGAACCTTTCCAGTATCACAGTTACAATCTGAATTACACTCTGATGTTAAGTTCCATCCCAATCCCGATTCTAATTTGTCCCCGAATGACAAAGTTCCAACTTTACATCCTAATTGTGTGAAGTAAATCATTATGATTACTGTTGTGAAAGCAATCACAACATTCCAGCCAGCGAGGAATCTAGCTGAAGGCTTGTATTTGGAGATGAGAAAGCCAGAAAGAATCATTCCAGTTGAGCGAAACATCATAATTGCCGTTCCTAAAATTATATTTTTTATTGAATAATTAAATAGCAAAGTACGCAAAAATTTATCTAGTATTCTACCTGAAATGATTGAAGCGTTTGAGGCAGTCTGCATAAAAATAGTCTCCACATATTTTGACATGTAAGTCGCAAATCCGATTTCAGTGAAGAGATAACAAATGCCAGCGATTGTGTTGAATACATTGATTTTGTTTTTGGCTAAGGAACTAATCGCCCGGCGCATTTCTAAAAGGGAGGATTAAATGTGATTGAATTTTTGGTAAAAAATAATTAATTTACAACTGACCTTTCAAACCTGGAACGCTCTCTTTCAATCTATTCTCCTGACCGTTCGGACCAACTTGATTTTTCCTTCGCAGCCGTTTTGGAAAAAGTGCAGTTAAAAAAGCCAGTATTATAAAAAAGGTTCCAAGTATTATCCATCCTCTGCAAAATTATAATTAATATTTTTATTCAATCATAAATGGGAAATATTTTAACTTACAACCACCAAGCGCCAATCCATCTTGGATCTTCCTGATTAATAATCGGTGTAAATAACGGATTGACAAAGAGCTTCAGACAACCAGACGCTATTAAGTAACCGAATGATGGCCCCAATAATCTTAAACCCAATGTCATTCCCATAACTCTGGGCATATTGACTTTTGAAGTATTATCATCAAGGTAAGGTCCACCCAGTGAAAAGAATAACACATTTCCAATTCCAAACATGAACTGGCCAATAAAGATGAATAGAAGTGGACCAAGTGAAGTTGCATCCTTTTTGATTGAAGAGTCCGGTCGATTTCTTAAGTCGTCTCGTTTGCAAAGTGGAACTTTTATTTGATTTTTATGAAAGGTGAAATGATCCGAATTGCTTGCGTTACTTATCATTTCTCCCTCAAGTGAATATCCAAGTGCTAATTCTTCAGTTAATGATAAGGTATCTTCTCCAGACCCGTATAAAAATTGTGGAGCTGCTGTTAAAAAGCAGGATAGACCAAAGGCAAAAATGCCAACAGATATCCATCTAGGCCTATGACCTTTTCCCCCAAAGTAGGAAATACACACGGAGAAAAGTACTTGAGATATTTCATTTCCCGTCATGGTAATTCCTGC
The DNA here is from genome assembly GCA_027743725.1 of Rambutsinella grinnellia. Taxonomy (NCBI): domain Eukaryota; kingdom Metazoa; phylum Arthropoda; class Collembola; order Entomobryomorpha; family Entomobryidae; genus Rambutsinella; species Rambutsinella grinnellia. Next base: position 1,344 of record JAHZMU010001131.1, on the reverse strand, counting down.
AGAAAAGTTAATCGTAATAAATGTGGAATTCGTATAGAGATTGGTGAAAGTTTCTCGTACCTGTTGTTTGTGAACTAATTTTAAACTGCTTTTGTAGAGTTGATATCGTCGCAAGAAGATAGCTCCAGGCAGCGCCTTGAACCAAACTAAGAATGGTAAATATCACGAGGAAGGTCCTCTTCGTCGCGTAAGGCTGAATCCATTCTGGACTGAAGAAGCCAAATCCGCACCGTTGGTCATTATCACTTTCACTCTCCAATTCATTGCTGTTTGAAACGGGTTGTCCTTCAGAATGAATGCGATCAAGCTCAATGCTTTGGCAGTTATCATCAGTGGAAGCTGTTTGAATGAACGGGTTCCTGCAAGTATTTAAAAAGTAATCACTCAGTACCACTTTTCCAAAAGTACTGATAAGCAACTACCTTCTCATAGCTCTTCCCAATTTGAATAATTAATTTTCACCTTTCATTATTTATTTAATTCCTCATAAAGACACAGCACTTTCCATTTAAGATAATTTACAAGTGCAAAATAAAAAATAATTAATGACCTTTCTTCCAAACATCCTTGTCATAAAGTTACTTCTTTTTAGCGAGTTTGGACTGTGCTGATGGATTTGTAAAGTGAGACAATATAGCTCGAGCTCAGCTAAATATTTACTCGAAAAGTTTTAAAACTTTTGAAGTCTAGACTTTAGACAACTAACCTAGTTTTTAAAAAACCATTCGCATTCCATTAGGCCTCTAAAATTTATAAATAGAATTTAATTGAAAGAAAAGAATAGAAAATAGAAATTCAATAGATATTCACTTTCATGAAAAAGGAGCAAAGCTTGGCTTTGTGTTTGGGCCGGTGCAAACCTTTGTTCGACTTTCCCAAGTGCATTCTCTGACTCAGAGACTCTGAGAGAATTCCTCTCATCTCATCTCTCGTGTAAAATATCAGCTGCTGTCGGTTTTGTTTTGATCGCTTTTATCTGACATTTAAACTTAAATTTCAATTTTTAAGATTTAAATTAAAAATGATCTGCCTTCTTTGTAACACGGGCTTTAGTAAAGATTCTAAAGAGACGAATGGGGAGGGTGAAGCAGATGAGAGTGAAAGTTATTTAGAATTTCGGAAAGCATTTAACCTGTTTTGTAAACTTTTGAAAGTTTCAAATGGATGTGAGAGGACAATGATTGAGTTGGAAGATAGTTTGGAAGTTGAGGATGAGGATGGGACTGAAGCGGTTAAGAAGGGAGGGCTTCCTTGCTGTGAGGAGTGTAATGCGGCGTTAACTGATCTCTTAAAACTTCAGGGAATAATTGAGAGGAATAAGGTAGGTCAAAGTTGAACTTTAGT
>JAHZMU010001130.1:0-20417 GCA_027743725.1 Rambutsinella grinnellia | reverse complement strand
TAATCTCAATTTCAAATCTAAAATAATACAGATCGCATTTGCAAATCTAAAGAAATTGATTTGTTGCATTTGCAAATCTAAAGAAATTGATATATTTTATTTGCCATCTAAAGCAACGAAGTATTGCTGTATTTTTTCCCATTCTTCCTGATGCCAATGCTACTGACTTTTCATGTGATGTAAGAGCATGTAAACTGCCAATGTTTCGAGAAAAGTAATATTTTTTTGAATTTCAGCTGCAGTACACGTTCACATAGTGTTGAAGACAGCCGGCGTAAAAATTATTCTGTTATAGCTCTTGATAAATTGTAATTTTAATTGAGTTAAATTTACCAACTTGAATAATTAGTTAACTACGATGACAAATTTACCTAGACAAACACATAAACAAGCACAAGAAGGGACTAATATTAATAGTAGTAAAATGAATTGTTGCATAATTTGTTACAAAAGAACTTGTTATGAAGGTGGGAAAGATTTACAGGATAAGTTTTTCCGTTTGCTAAAACGACATGTGCATATTGGAGGGAGAATATCTCCACCAGAAAATGAATTGGGGTCGTGTCAAGATTGTTATGTGCTGATGGAGTCCTTCTGTCGCCTCTATCATGACATGAAGCTTGCTGAGCTCCAGGTCAACAAGAAGTTATGGACTATAACGAATATTATGAAGGGTGGAGGAAAAGTTAAAAGTAGAATTAAAGAGTTGAAGGAAAGTGTGTTAGAAAGGAAAGAAGAAGGAGCACAGGAGTGTGTGAATTTGATAATAAATTTCAAAAATAATTTAATTGACAAATGTAAGTAAGAAAATTTTAAAAATACAAAACGATAAACCATTTGATTAGCTTTATTAGGGAAATTTCAATATTTCTCTAAAGGCTCAGTAAAATTGAATGGGTCGACGCCAAAGATAGTCATTCCTAAATATGTCGGATCTTCTTCTACCGAAGGCAACGCAGAACTAAACACTATAGATAATTTAGTTTTGTTGGAAGCGCCCTCAACACCAACACCAGTATTGTTACTATTCCATAATGAAAACCTAAACGATTTCTCCACAGAAGGTAGAGACAATGCTTAACAATTAAGATAGAATAATATGCACTTAATTATTTCCTAATTTTTCAAGACATCAACAGTAAAATTCTACCCGTGTTAGTCACACATAAAACTACTTTTAATATTGAAGAAGAGGAAACGGATTTACAAGCGCAGCCACCATCAGAAGATGTTCAAAACATTCGGGATGCTTCCAATCCAGTCAGTTCTCAAAAAGCAGAATTTGAAATGCATTCGCGAAAGGAAAACACACCAGAATTGAACCACGCTTGCGATAACAAAGGAGAAAGTGGTGAGCTGAACAAAGCTAATCAAATTTGTAATTCTAATGGAGAAAGTCGAAGGGTTTTGCGTTTAGTCCATCGCTGCACCACTTGCCAGAAAACGTACTCAACAGAGGACAAGCTAGAAAGCCATCAGAAGGAGGAATGCATAAATAGAAATAATTCGAATATATTTAGTGCTAAGGAGAGCGATTACAATTCAGACACAACTAATACTGACGATGATTGTCCATTTGAAAATTATGCAGAAGACGAATCTGATTGTGATTCTCAGCCGGACTTAAATTCATTGCTTGTCCCGTCGGCAACGCAATTTGCTAAAATTGAAACAGAAAGTTCTTTCAGTAGTGATCATAACGATGATATTTTAGAGGGTGATATTAGCCAAACTGAAGTAATTTTACCAGCTTCCGCCTTCAGGTTTAAATGTGAAGATTGTGAGGCGTTATTTCTTCACATTTATTCCCTCATTTATCACCGCCAGCACACCCACAATACTAATCCTGGAGATGAAGATGATAAAACTAAAGAGAAAATGACGTCCGTAGAAATTCTTTCGTTGACGGATCAAAATGCTCCAACTACAGATAAAATTTGTACTGTTAATGTCTGCGAAGGTGCCATAAAACCACTTTTCATCTGCAACATAACCTCGTGCCAAATGCCATTCGACTCTGCAAAAAATCTAAAGACGCATTCAAAACTTCACGGAAAATTTAAATGCCGGTTTTGTCCCATTTGGAAAAGCTACGCCCCAAACTTGGCAATTCATGAATTGGATCATCAACAAGTACAAAGTGCAAATCTAACAGATGGTGAAAAGCTTCATTGTATTGAATCTCATCTTAATATGCACTTGAAATTGAAGTTTGTTCAAAGCTTGTTAACCAAGTGTATAATATGCAGTATGGAAAACCTTTCATATTCAAGCAAAATGTCTTCAGTCGTCAACCATTACAAGCTTCATCATAATATTTCCAGACTCAGGCAAACTGCTAAAAGGAAATGTTTAAAATGTCCAGCATACTTTACAAATGATAAAATGCTTATTAATCATCGCAGAAAGCAACACCAGGGCATTAAACGAGCAAGGACAGAAGTTAAAATAGAAGTTGAGAGTAGCTCGGAAGATGGAAAGTTGGAAGATATCCAAACACCTTCCATTACAGTTAAGCGGTTTAAGTGCCCAGAATGTCCACATCTATTTTATTGCATGTCAGACATGCTAATTCACAAAAATATTCATTCTTCTGGTGGAAATGGAGCAAAATGCAAAGTAGAAATATTCACACTACCCGTAACTACTTCAAGGAATGAAGTTCCAGACAGTTTAAGTGACGTTGGTGATGCTGAGGTGCAAGCTGTGCTAGAGATTGATTCGCCCATTCTCATCTGTGAAGAAATGCCTTGTAAAGAAGACCATTCTCAACTATTTCATTCCAAACGGGCTCTCCAAAACCATTCAAAGCTGCATGGAAAGTTTACTTGTCAATTTTGTACTGAAGTAAAGACTTACGCACCAGAGCTCTCTGAGCATGAATTAAACCATGTGAAACAGAAGCCTAATGGAAATTTAGTAAATTGTGCAAGATGCAAATCTTCTTACTGTCGTCCCGGATTACAAAATTACGAATATCTCATTCACCATTCAACGGAACATTTAAATCTCCCATCAGTGTTCGGAAAGGCTTGTGCGATTTGCGAGAAAATGATTTTTCATAGAAGGGATATGATGAGTCATTATGTAAATGCTCATAATTTGAAAGGATTAGAAAATGATTCAGGTTTCATTTGGAGGTGTACAGTTAAAGATTGCGCAGCCTATTTTACTCAAGCCGGAGGAAAAGGTCTAACAATCCATAAACAGCTAGTACATAACATGACAAGTTTTGAAATTAACAAGGGAAGAAAATATACTTGTGATTATTGCAATCAAAGTTTTAAAACTAGTAATGGTTTAAAATACCACTGTAGACACACTCACCCTGAAACGTTGACTGTTTTATGTACCTTTTCTCCGAAATGTAGACAAAGGTTTGATACAGTTGCTAGAATGACTAGGCATGTAGGCTTTTATCACACGAATTCCAAAATGTAGGAGGAATCTGAGTGCCCAAAATGTCATAAAGTATTTACACGAGGAATGCAAACACATTTAAGGTGGCATATGAGGGAAGAAACTGAACCTGTTAGAAAATATGCGTGTGACATTTGTGGGAAATTATCTAAAACGAATGATGCTCTTAAACTTCATCTATTAACTCATTCAGGACCGGATAGCTGGGAGTTTAGTTGTGAAAAGTGTGGAAAGAAATGTATTAGTAAGCAAAAGTTGGAAGAGCATGAGAGGGTCCACTCCCAAGCTAAGCCGTATGTCTGCGAAACGTGCGGGGCGAAGTATGCTCATGGACATAATTTGAGGATTCACATTAGTAACAAGCATTAAAGAAAAGTTAGCAACATTTTGTAATTTAAAGAGTTTTTTAAGTTGTTAAAACAGAAGAGAAAGTTATCATGCATAATGCAGAATATTCTTTTTTAAATACAGTTTGTTTGAGTAAATTGACAAAATATATGTCTCCCATTAGCGTTTACGTAATTTATAAAATGTTTTATTTATAAAATGACAGTAAATTGTATAGCAATTGTGTTTTGTACAGTTTAATTGAGGCTTTGAATAAATCATTTGTAAAGTAGACGTAACAAACTGAGATTAGTCGCTAGCTAATTCTAATTTGCAATTCATTTTTTATTAATAAACGCCATGCAGTTAAGCATGTGGAGTCGGATTAGGTCAGCAGTTTTGTAACATTATCCTTATATCATGTATGCAGCTGTAACCTAATAAAGTATTTATTGAACAAAACTTTTAACTTTTTAATAGCAACCTTCGTCCAGACCTTTCCAATACATTTATTCTAAGTCTTGATGTAACTTCTCTCAATCAAATTTTATCCTTTGCGATGAAACGTTTACATTCTATTTAAAAATAGTCTTTGCAAATTCCTATCGCGAAACTATTAAATTTGAATAAATTTTAATTTGACCTGCATAGAAAAATGCTACTTCAATCATACTACATCAATTTGTGTTTAAAATACATGAAACTTTTACATTACTGCTGCGGAGGAACAATACACTGGCCCAAGCTGTACTTCAAAAACAACGGAATTTCTCTAACTGAATTGTCTAAAAGACAACAAATCCAATTTATTCTTAGCAACACCATTTTAATTGGATATGTCTGTACTATGTGGATCCAGACATTTCTTGCTGCTTACAATACTGGATTATCAATCGAAGATCTTTCACTAAGCATTTATTTCTCCGGGTTATATTCCTTTTGTGCTGTAATCGCAACCATTATCTTCATAAAAAGGGATGAAATCTCCCGTTTGTTTGAGCTTTTTTTCTGGATTTGAGTCAAAACTTGAAGGTAATTAATTTTAGATTAATTTTACAAGTTTATAATTAATTTCGGTTAACAGAAACTACCTGGATGAAGGTCAAGAACGGTATTGGAACAATATATAAATTCATTGCACATTCTTTCTTTCAAATTACCGTTACTGTGTTTGGGACATTTTTTGCCGTCTATTGGGAAATGCCTTGTATACCTATTCATGTAGGAAATGCTTTCTTGCCGGAACGCCAAAAGGCAAATGCAAATGGAAACAGACACATTATATTGAAGATATTCTTCGCTCTACTATTTTCGAGACAAATGCAATTCGCAATTTGTAACATAGCTGTTTAGTTTTCCTTTTATTCTGGGCTTCATTGTTTGGCGCTAGTTAGCTATTTGAAGAACCTGGAAAGCAAAATAGCAGATAATTCTAAAGGAAAGGCGGAGCTACTGCGGATGTTTAGGGAGATCCAAACTCTCTCAAATTATTTCAATTCGGTCCATCAAACCTTGACCGTTTTAATGGATGGGTGTTGCTCCTTCGTTTTCATCTTTGCAACGTATTTATCAATAGCCTTCTATAATCGAATTGGTTCTGTTCTATTGTGTCTTTATTTAATGCGAGTTTACAGCACTCCCATTGATTTTGTTGAAATTGATGGGAATTTAAAATCTAAAGTGAAAGTGGTTTCTTCTCGGCTTATAGCTAAAGCGAAAATGTCTAAAATGATGTGGCAAAAAGAGACTAGATTGGTTGTTAGGTCGTGGAAAGTGCAAAGGGTTAATATTGGCTATAGCAATTACTACGAGGAGATGACGTCGTTGAATATCATGCACTTTAATATCAACCAAGTGGTCACTTTAATATTAACTAATTAAAAGTATGTCATACATGCAATCAGTTGCTTGTTTGCTTGCAAAATCAGCCAGGCAACGCTACTATTACTTTAAGTACTGCTTTTTGTAAAGGTGAGTTTAAGGCTTTGGAAGAAAACACTTTCTGACAAAAAGGAAAGTAGGAAGACTAATCAATGATTACAATTTGTTCAGATTAATCGATAAAATTAACATGTCTCCTATTCGTATTCATGTCAGTCAAAAAATGCTTCTATTTATATAATTCTTATGTAAATTGTAGAGCGATTAAGTTTTGTTGTTTTATTACTCCCTTTAATAAATTATTTAATTAAAACAGGACATATTAACCTGCCAACTATTTCTAATGCAGCTCAATTTTCATCAATGTACACCCTGCAGATGAACATGGAGACTCAAATTATGTCAGCAGTCGTCTAACTTTGTCCGCCTTGTCTGTAACGTAATTTAATATTTATCACAGACAAATAACCTTTTGTTTAATAGCAACCTTTACCATGTCCTGCGAAATAAAAATACAGTCGAACTTCTGGAGGTCACCTCTCACTCCCACTTTATACACGACGGTAAAAAGTTGATAATTTTATTTAAAAAATTTGCTACTTTCGTATGAAAATTTATTGAACTATTTTGCTTCGTGTACATTTTCAAGATTTTTGCATAAGAAAATGCTACTCCAATCCAACTACATCAATTTGAGCTTGAAATACATAAAACTTTACATTATTTTTGTTGGGGAACGATACACTTCCCCAAGCTTAAGTTCAAGAATAATAGAATTGCCTTAACTGAGTTGTCTAAAAGGCAAGATATCCAATTCATCCTGAGCAATGCTATGTTACTTGGATATGTGTGCATCATGTGGGTCCAAACATTTCTTGCAATTCAAAACAAAAATGACTTCTCCATCCAGGATCTTTCATTAAGTCTATACTATTGTGGATTATTTTCATCCAGTGCTTTAATCACAACTGTTGGCTTTACGAAAAGGGGTGAGATGGCACGATTGATTGAGCTCTTCACGGGATTTGAAGTCAAGCTAAAAGGTCACAATTTAAAACTTAATGTTTTGATTTAGAAATTAACAATTACTTTCTTTTAGTAGAAGACACTTGGAGGCAAGTCATGAGAGGTACTGGAGCCAGATATAAATTAGTCTTACATTCTTTTCTTCAACTTGGCTTGCCAGTATTTGGAACAATTACTGCCGTTTATTTCCAAACGCCTTGCATACCAGTTCATGTAGGAAATGTTTTCCTGCCTGAATGTCAAATGGAAAATGCAAATGAGGGTGGCATGAACATTCTACTGAAGATAATCTTTGCTCTTTTCTTCTCCAGTTTAATGCAATTTACAATATGCAACACAGCTATAAACATCTCATTTTACTCCGGGCTTCATTGCTTGGCATTGTTGAGCTATTTAAAAAATCTGGAAAGGGAAATAGAAAAGAATTATGAGAGAAGGTCGGTCCTGCTAAAAATGTTTAGAGAGATCCAAATCCTCTCGAATTACTACAATGCTGCGCATAATGTCATGACCTTCTTAATGGATATGTGTGCCTCATTCGTTTTTATCTTTGCGACATATTCATCTATTATTTTCTATAATCGAATTAGTTCTGCTCTACTTTGTCTATATCTGATGGGAGTTTTCAGCGCGCCCTTCGTGTTTGTGGAAATTGATGGAAATTTAAAATCTAAAGTGAAAATGATTTCTCCTCGAGTTATAGCCAAGGCAAAGATGTCTAAATTAGTGGAGGAAAAGGAGACTAGATTGGTTGTTAGATCATGGAAGATGCTTAGGGTTAATATTGGATATAGTAATTTTTACGAGGAAATGACGTCGTTGAATATTATGCATTTTAATATTAGCCAAGTTGTCACTTTGATATTAACCAATTAAATGTATGATGTCAAGCATTTTATTTTCCGATAAGATTCTTGTAAAGGTTCAGAAGAAAACACTTTAAGACATGACGAACATGGGGAAGATTGTGTCTATGAATGTAATTGCATGTAATTGATTATATACGTACTGGGATATTTACCTTGTTATGTGGAATCATAACTTTAGAGGCGATACATTCTAAAATAAAATTTGTTAAGCTTCATCCACCTGAAAACATTTCCCTTGAAACATTTAGGTTTAAAATAATAGGTAAGGCAGGTGGGTGGCCTATTCGTTCTAGGGCTTATACATAATCCGTAAACTTTAATCTTCTGTAAATAGATTCCATTATAAGTCAAGACATGAAAAGGTATATTCTACCTGAAGAAATTTCTCTTTATATGCACATAAAACCCAACCGTCCAGAACCATTTTTGGAGTTTACTACTTACCTGCTTTTTTTAGCATTTTCAAGTTCAAACCATTTTGCGTTATCTACCCTTGTCCATCGACTTCTCTTCAATAGCTAAACCTTTTAAAACTAAATTGTAAATTTTATTAGAAATTTGCTGTGCAACAACAAATATTGGCGAAACGCAACGTTTATTATAAATTTATTTTGCTTAACTTTCAAAGACACAATTGTTAAATTTTTAAAAAATGATGGAGCTTAAGTGTGATAAATGTAGAAAATCCTTTAAATCCAAAGTAGGTTTCAAACTTCACAAAGAAACACATCAATCCAACAGAAAGAGAAATTTTCAGTGTGATATGTGCAACCAAAAGTTCTACAGAGTGAATGATATGAAAATTCACCGTAAAAAACATGATCCAAATAGAAAAAAGATATTTCAGTGTGATCTCTGCGATTCAAAATTTTATACTCGTGGTGAGATAAAAAGACACAGGAAGCGACATAAAACAACAAAACCTAAATATTCATGCACAATGTAAGGATTATAATATTCTCGATGTCAGCATTAGATAACTCTTTAATTTCTTATTTAGGTGTAACAAAGAATTCAACCAACGACAACAGTACGAAGCTCATCTTGGAAAACATTTTGCAAATGGAAAACCATTCGAGTGTGGTTTATGTCCTGCTAAATTTAAACGGAGCTTAAGTATAGTAAGTCACATTAAGCAATGTCACGAAAGACGAAGAGATTATGAGTGTATTTTCTGCGAGAAAAGTTATTTAGAGAATAGTACTTTGAATCGTCATATTGTGTCACATATTCAAGAGAAGTATTACTCTTGCGCCAAGTGTCAGTTGGAATTTACAACATCAACCAGTCTAAAATGCCACATGGAAAGGCATCTTGATAAGGAGAAGAGAAAAGCATTTACTTGTAGCCTCTGTACAAAGATATTTAATTCTACAGGTGACCTTCGCAGACATTTACAAACGCATCTAAATGAACGCGCATACGAGTGTGTTATCTGCATGAAAAGATTTAATACTCAATCCAACCTATACGAGCATAAAGCATTGGTTCATCTTAAGCTTAAGGAATATCAGTGCCCGATTTGCAGTAAAGTGTTTTATAAGAAGAGTAGATTAGATGAACATTTAAAGACGCACACTGGCATGCGCCAGCATCGGTGTAAAGTCTGTTATAAAAGATTTAGTATTTTAAGAGCGTGTAGAAAGCACGAAAGGAATCATTTTAACGTTGGAAATCCTCAGTTTGGTTGTGATATTTGTGGAAAAAAGTTTAAGGAGAAATGTGTACTGTATATGCATAAGAAACAGGTTCATTTAATACATGGAAAGCCTCACAAGTGCCTGTTTTGCTCAATGGCGTTTGTTACCATGGCACAATTAGAAAGCCATCTCCGGAGAAAAGAAGGTATTGTAAGTTTAATATAGCCTAATTTTATTGTAGAGTTCTGAAAAAAACGTCATGAGGATGTCATTCGGATAATAAAATATGTAAAATTTGTATAAACATAATAAATCAATTTCTTTGGTAATTATTGCGTTATTAATCTGTAAAATAAAAGTGGAATAGTCCTGTATTATGAGATCAATATGACTTTCGTTGATTAAAATTAATTGATAAAATAAACATGTCTCCTGCTTGTGTCCAAGTCAATCAAAAAATATTTCTATTTATAAAATGACAATGTAATTTACACAACGATTAAGTCTTATACGATTCAATTAAATATTTGAATAAATCATTTAGAGCAAGCCATATTTAAATTAGTCTAATTTGCAGCTCATGTATGATTAACATACACCCTACAGGTAAACATGACACTTAAATTATGTCAGCAGTCATGTAACTTTGTCAGCCTTTCGTTGGTAATTTAATCAAATATTTATCTTGGACAAATTTTAGCTTTTTGATTAACATCAACCTTTATCCTGTCCTGGACAATAAAAAGATATTAGAAATTCTAGAGGTCACCTTTCACTCCCACTTAACTCGTTGAGGTGGAAAGTTCATAATCTTGTAGGAATAAATTCTGCAATTTTTTCATAAGCTATTGAACATTTTTTGATCTGCATAGACAAAATGTTACTTCAATCCAAATACATCGAATTAGGGTTAAAATATATGAAACTTTTACATTACTGCTGTTGGGGAACAATACACTTGCCCAAGCTATCTTCCAAGAATGGCAGAATTACTTTAACTGATTTGACTAGAAGACAGCAAATCCAATTCATTCTTACCAATACCATATTAATTGGATATGTCTGCATTATGTGGATTCAAACATTTCTTGCCATTCGCAACAATGCTGGTTTATCAATTGAAAATATGTCGCTAAGCATTTATTTCTGTGGGCTATTTTCCTCCGCTGCTGTAATCACAACGGCTGCCTNACCAATACCATATTAATTGGATATGTCTGCATTATGTGGATTCAAACATTTCTTGCCATTCGCAACAATGCTGGTTTATCAATTGAAAATATGTCGCTAAGCATTTATTTCTGTGGGCTATTTTCCTCCGCTGCTGTAATCACAACGGCTGCCTTTACAAAAAGGGATGAGATGTCACGTTTGTTTGAGCTCTTTGTGGGATTTGAGACAATATTAAGAGGTTACAATTTAAAATTTTAGATTTACATTTTTCTTATAATGTAATTTAATTAATTGTCGTCTACAGAAGACACTTGGAGGAAAGTCAAGAGCGGCATTGGGACAAGATTTGAATTAATCTTGCACGGCTTCCTCCAAATTGGCTTGACCGTATTTTGGAACATTTTTCGCCGTCTATTTCGAAATGCCATGTATACCTATTCATGTTGGAAATGTTTTCCTGCCTGAATGCCAAAATGGAAATCCGAATGAAAACGGAAACTTTTTATTAAAGATATTCTTCGCTCTCCTTTTCGCGAGGCATATGCAATTTGCGATATGCAACTTAGCCATTTACTTCTCCATTTACTCCGGACTACATTGCTTGGCTTTGCTTAGTTATTTAAAAAATCTGGAAAGTGAAATAGCTATAAAGTCCAGAAGCAAGCTGGAACTATTGCGAATGTTTAGGGATATACGTGTCCTAACAAATTATTATAATTCGGTTCACCAAACCATGACCTTCTTGATGGATGGGTTAACCTCCTTTGTTTTCATATTTGCGACGTATTCATCCATATCGTTTTATAATAGAATTGGTTCTTTTCTACTCTGTCTCTATCTGACGGGAGTGTTTAGTACGCCTTTTGGCATAGTGGAAATTGATGGGAATCTAAAATCTAAGGTGAAAGTGGTTTCATCACGGGTAATAGCCAAAGCTAAAATGTCTAATTTGATGGAGCACAAAGAGACTAGATTGGTTGTAAGGTCGTGGAAGGTGCAAAGAGTTAATATTGGCTATAGCAATTATTATGAGGATATGACGTCTATGAATATCATGCACTTTAATATAAGCCAAGTTGTCACTTTAATATTAACTAATTAAACCTAGCCATTCACTTCATCACCTTCTATTTAAAAGCAGAACCCGAAAGCTAAAAACATTTGCATAGTTCAAACATTTCAGGGACGTCACGTCAGATTTGTCCAAGTAGCAGCATAGCATTCACAATAGCAACGCAATTTTATATAAAAGTAAAGTGGTTAAGTATGCTTAGTTAGTTCTCCCAATTTTTATAAACCTTAACCTGAATTTATTTGTATGTGCAGCTTAATTTAATTAAGAAAGAATATTTCCTGTTTTTAAAGTCTGCGATGTATGTAATTGGAATATTTAGATTTAGTTTTATATGATTTTAATTAAAAATAAATTTTAAGAGCGTCACGATCAAACAAAATACAAACTTTAATTTTCAATACTTACACGTGAAAGGTGTAAGCTCAAAGCATTTAGCTGAATTAAAACGGTTCAGCGGCGCTACCAAAATCCTTCCTCTTAAGTTGGCCATGAAGATTTATATTTGATATAAATTATTTTGAATAAATGAAAATCAAGGTTAAAATTGCAAAATATTTTTCTACCTTTTGATTTATTTAAAATTATTCAAAAACAAATTAAAATGGTGTTGGTGGCCTCATAGCAATCCACTCTTTGATCCCAGGCAATCCTAAAACCATCTTTTGATGCTCCTTAAGTTTTTTATAGGCTGACAAGTCAACATCAAAAAAGTCTTCAACGTCTTGTGCAATACTTGCCCAGAAAATGTCCGCCCAGGTGAGCTTCTTTCCTACCAAAAAGCCGGTTCCGTTCTTTTCTAAGATTTCCTCAATCCATTTGGCATTCTTTGGAATGGCCTCTTCCTTAACTTTCTTCTTCTTAACTTCGTCCTTCTCGGCATAAAACGCGCGGTAAGCCTCTATAGCAAAAATGCAATAAATAAATAAAGATCAAACTATTTCAATTAAAAAGGCTTACCGGCCGTAAAGTCAGCATACACATCTCCCAATTCATCACAACGAAAAGAGTCCAATTCCGTTTCCCCAACAAGGTCGAATTTTCTTGCGAGGAATCGAGCAATCGCCTTCATTTGTCCCATCTTTACTCCGTCCACTTCCAATACGGGGAGGACGCCCCAAGGCATTGCTAAATTCACAAAAAAATGAATTAAAATTTAGAAAAATATCAAGTTAATTTTAATGGTTATTTTTACTAACTCTTTTTAACATTATTAAACCACTTGTCATCTTTGTAATCATATCGGACGTCTTCAAACTCTACCCCGGCGTATTTAAGAATTAGCCTGATGGGCTCTCCCCTGTTCCTCCCCTTAAAGTAGTGGACCTTGTATTGCGGAGCCATTTTTACTTTATGATTAAATCTTAATAACACTTAAAATTCAACACTATTTATTTTTAATTGGAATGGGTTTATTGTTTTAAAAAAGTGGCCTATCTCTACAGCAAATTTCAATGTAAATTACGCAAGATCCAACAGATAATTGTATGAAGTATTTATCTAAGCGAGATGAGAATGAGAGAAGTGCTGTCCAGTCCATCAGCTTTTTGCATTTTCCCTAAGCAACATGCAGTACGTGAAATAAATTGATGTTAGCATTACAATTGAAGTTCATATTGTAGAATTCAAGGTCAACTTCTTCTGTGAACGAAATGAGCTGTAATCACTGTGAAAGAGTGCTGTTGAGTATAACTTGGGATGAGATGGAATAACCTTGAGCATTTTTCAATCATGATCACACTTGAGTTTTCAGCGTGAGATCTCATCTTTGTCTAGTACTAAATGATGCTTTCATATCCTCATAAAGATGAGGATTTATTTAAAAGATGCTTAAGGTTTACGCCGGTTTTTAAAATGTCAAAAGGTGATTAAGCTTTAAAGCAAACCGCACATGACGCAGAAAATAAATTTTGTTTTGCATTAATAATGCTTTTGTTTACATTTCTATAATAATAAGGTATAATTTTAAATTCAAACAGAAAGCAAATAAAAATTGGTTATGAAACAATTCTATGTTCGTTATTTAAGCACTTATCTTTAGATTTTATTTAGAATTATCAAATATCATTGTTTAAGACAAAACTAAACTTAAGGAGGACTACATACAAAAATATTTACACAATTTATTTTTGTAGTAACAATGTTCTATTTTAATCCAAATATTATACGCAACTTTCTCAGTTAACGCCTTAGAGCATTTTAAAATTCTTAAAAGAAAGATTAAAAATTGAAATTATTTTTGGGGATTCCATCCGAACATAATTACAGAGGCTTATTCATGCTATTCTGCCTTCTCCGGAAACGTGTTTTTAAAATTAAACTTTTATCCATGAATTTTCTGGTTCTGTTCCGCATGTAGTCCATTTAATGGACTACTGACCTGGCAATTTCTTTTCCAAGTCCCATAACCTTTAAGGTGTTTTCAGGGGCAACTTTAGAAAGCTCGCCAAACAAAACTTTCCAAAACGGTATTGCTCGTTTTGGGAAAAGTTTTATTTTAAAAAGCTAAACCAAAAATATCCTTTGATGGAGTTTAGGATAGGTTAGGTGGGAGTGTCTAGTATTTTATTAGTAATATCCCAACTCTGCACTGAAGGTCTAGCGCGCAGGGTTACATTTATCCGGTATAAAAACGTGAAAAAGTTTTTGTTAAGGCATAATTTGTGACACCCTAACCTCAAAAATGCAAATTTTACCAAATAAATTTGCATGTAGGGTCCTGAGACACTCTAGATTATTTTGCCATATACAATTGGGAAGGTATGATGTCCATTTAAGAGAAAAAAATTACTTTCTGAATCACTTCCTCTAATCAGACTTGGAATTGCCTTTACTTATGGGAGGCTTGGGAGACCTGCTGATTTATAATCTTTTATATTTTCCCTTCCGTTAGATAACAGAAAGATGGGCTTTCTGCTGATGGCACTTTCAAATTAAACTATGCGTTCTAAGATGACCTTTAGGGTCAAATTTGCTCTGGAAAGAGCTCAAACGAGTGCATCACAATCTAGAGCTACTTTCTTTGGCATTTTAGCATTAAATTAACAATTACAAGGCAGAACGTAAGCACAAAGACCTGATTAATTACATATGCAAATATTAAGCCTTAACTATTTACCAGATAAAAGTTAATCAACTTTCTTTAGAAGGCAAAATAGCGTGAATAATACTGTATTTCTGAAATGGAAATGCATACAATCCGTCACTTCTATGTTTTTATAATTATGTCAGTTTTCTTAGTTGGTAAAATTGCGTCTACCTCACCCATTTGGAATTTATCTGGTAGCCCACTTTTACGTGAGCTATTCCAGGCATTATACTCTACCTGGTCTCCATTCCCTGACAGTATCAGATTGGATGAGCTCATCGAAGTTGAAGAAAATCAAAAATGCCTTGTCTTCCTAAGCAATTTTATTGGACTTGAGCTTATCTTCGTGAATCAGCCAATCCTACTTGTAAAGCCTGCGTTGTATGCAGGACACCTATTCTGGGCTTTAAAAGGAAAGGATGGATGCGACAACTTTGAAGAAGTATCTGAACAATGGAAACGTTGCTACTCTAGTATAAATTTCTTCCATCTCGCTAAAAGGTTTGGGAAATGGAATTGTGAAATTAAGCTGGATCTTCTTCCTCCGCTAATAACAAGTGATAAGAGTATTTTTGTATTGAAGAAAATTAGGCAGGATTACCTCACAACTTTCTTTCAGAGTTACCCTTTAGAATGGAACTTTCAAGGGTTTCGGAGTCCAATTGATAGCACTTGGATAGGAGAATACAGGAAAATAGTTCCTAGCTTGAAATATAAAGTAAGGGCGTTCGTGACGACAAAATCTGATGTTGAATCCCACATTAATAACTGGGCTAGTAACAAAATACGTAGTGGAGAACATAGCGACTACCCTTCTCTTAATTATGTGCTTGTTGTTATCGTCCATGGGGCAAATTTGGGAAGCCTAGCAACCAGAGTCAAGCTAAATCATGGAATAGTTGTCACCGAAAGGCTAAGACTTGCTAATTTAGTTCCAGGAAGGGATGGAGTACGTTTCACAATTTCTAGTACTCAGTTTCGTGGAGCCGTATTCAACGATGGCCTTTTTGCTTCATGCGAAACCCTCCATGTTCCTCCACATCTAAATAGGAATGGCTTGAGGGATTTTGCATTTAAGACATTTTATACGAGCTTAGCGGGCATGTGGATCTCATCAATTAAAAACTACTCGTTCACAACTCAACCCCGAAAACGCTGGTGTGTTAATGGCCAACTTACGGCGCTGCCTAGGGGAACATTAGGACTGGAACTGGTTGCATCAATTTACTCTGGCGTTAGTAATCAGCATCTCCCATTCTCCATTCCTGATAAGACTATCGCGTTCAATTTTGTAGTCTGTGGATACAAGCTAGTAGAACCCCTCCTGTTTGAGGAATTGCTGAACGCTTACGATGAGTATGCTTGGGCTTGTCTTGGTGGTGCAATTTTGACGGTGGTCGGTACCGTTCAATTAATTGATAGGTGCAACAGAAATGATGAGAAAGGGGCATCTGTGCCTGGAAACTTGATGAGTGCTATATATTCCACTTGCCAACTGTTACTTGAGCAAGGGAATCAAACTTTTAAAAATAGACTGACCAGCCTATCATCCTTTAGATTACTTTTCAGTTTTTATTTCATGCTGGCAATATTACTGAGCTTGTGCTATAGACAAAACAACGTTTACAACATGATAACTCCAAGAAAGCCCATTAAGTTTAGCGGACTAGATGAGCTTGTTAAATTCGGGTATCAAATATTTACAAGACAAAGCCAGGTCGAGGTGACTTCGCATGCAAATATTTTATTTCAAAATGTGAGTACGGAAAGTTTAAGGGTTTTAAGGAGCTTAACAGGTCGCTTTATTGACTTGCATTATCGAAGAAAACATTTGGTTCGAGTGAACTCCGAGTTGGCTCATAGTAATAGGCTGCAGAAGGAAGTCGGGCTTTATAAGAGCTTGAGCGAGGAAAGCTTAACTAAAATGGTTTTGAATATTTCAACGTTTCTCTCTCCCGTTCCTATTTTAAGTAAGGTAATTAAAAGAATCAAGTCTGAACATCGGATGGATGAAAGAAAAAGGAATTGGCCAATCGGGGCAAAAGTTCGTAAAGAAATTGAAGTGGGATATGCAGAGCTTGAGGAGCAAATCTTATTGGAGGAAATGAAGACTTGTAACAAAACTGCCATTTTGTTGAGATCGGAGAATTCGAGTAATCTTTTAGGTAAAATTAAAAATAGGAAGGCGTATAAAGGAAAGAAAATCTATGCATCCCAGTCCTTTAACATTTATTTGAAAGGAATAGTTCCTGGGTCTCTTGTAAGAAGTCTTGGATGGTTCAGAGAGTCGGGAATAAAGGAATGGTGGCTGGAGTGGTTGGTGAGAGCCTTTTACAAGGATGACAACAAGATAGATGGGGGAGTTGTTGAAAATGAAGAGGGTAACCCAGTTGCAGCCAGTTTGGAAGGAAATATTTTGGTCATATTTAGTCTGCTTTCAAGTGGCTTAGTTTTGTCCACTTTGAGCTGGATGTGGGAGATAACGCTTTTTAAAGTAAAGCTGTCTTGTTTCGCAAATGAAAACAGAGCTCAAATATTCCAATATCTTGAATGAATAAATTAAATGGATATTTTTTATCAAATTACAAAAATCAATACGACTTGTAGCTTTATTGAGGGCAGTCGGGCACCAACAAGTCTGGATGAGTTCATTGCACTTTCTCCGTCAAAACATTCCACATCCACAACACAAAGATTTTTATCAAACTTGTCCATATGGAAACTTACATTTTACGAGTGAAAGTAAACGCTTTAATATCGATCGCTGGAGAAGCTTGAAAAGGAATAGCAGCGTGCAAGCAGCATCTTGGATTCTTTCAGAACTGTCAGTTCTAGAGTAGCTAGTGAATAGAAGAGTCCAAATCTGTTGCTTTCACTTTCCACGTTCTCCGTCTAAGCTGGAATAAGTTGGGAAAAATGTGCGCCGACTTTCACTTACAATTTAGTAAAAACCCTGCCATTTATTATACTGGAAAAAATGTCGAGGCAGTCATCACAACTGACAAAGGAATTGGTAAATATTCATTTAGATGGAAATAAATTGGAAATTAATATTTTTTAAATAATTTAGGCATTAAAGTGAAAATGGAAGGGAGAGTGAAATCGCGCTACCGCACTCGCCAAGAACATTTCGGTGAAGAAATTTCTATTTTGGTGGAGAAAGAGGTGCATTTTCCAAATGAAGGTGAGCTTAAAATTAAATTCGACCTAGAAAATGTTACATTTTGGTTATTTTTAGGTAAGGATATAAATGGAAAAGAGTTTCATTTTTCATTCCTACTTCCGCCACACCTTCCAGCTAATTTTATGCAAAAGAACGGAATAGGCGTCGAATATTATTTGAAAGTTGAGGTGTCCAAAGGAATAGTAGGAGTAGTTCTAAATGCTTTGCAGAAAAATAAGTTTCCATTTGAAGTACGCTCTTCCATTTGTTTATCTCTACATCCCTTGTGGAAGGAGAAAGTAATTGTGGAGAAGGAAAATAATGTGAATTGTTTTAGGAGTGGAAAAGCAGGTTACAAATTTCAGTTGTTTAAGAGAGAATATGTGGCTGGGGAGCCGGTGCAATTTAGGGGAATGTTTTATAATAATTCTAAGCAGCAAATTGGTACAAAGTTGTCATTGATTCAGGTAAGCTTTTAAATAATCTAAAAATTAGCAAGAAAAAATTATTAATAGGCCTTTATTTTAATAGTTTATAATAGTTGGCTCCTGCAAAGAAAGGATAAATATAACTCGGAAAGATTTGCAACATTTAAAAGGCCCAAAAGTAGGCCCGGGCGAGACAAAAGTATGGGACTGGTTTGACGAGACGCAGACTAAATCTCCCCAATTATGTATTCCTCAGGACACTTTCACTTCAGAATGTAGTGGGCAGTTCTTATGCGTAAATTATGTTTGGGTGAGCATAATGAATATCTGGTAAAATTGTTGTGGTTTAAAAGGTAAAATATTTTTTTGCAGATTGAAATGACTGTAAACCGAGGACTATACAAGAGCAGATACACAGACAGAATTTACATTAAGGTGGGATCAACTCCGACCAAATATAGTCCGGATAGGGACTGGCTTGATTCCCACCAGCATTTGACAGATCCTTGGCTGAGGAATGACCATAGGATTAAGTTTTTAAAATTGAAGTGATTCTACTTTAAATGGAAAAGTTGCTGACATGTGCTTTAATAGATTTTTTTTCAAAACAACTGCCAACAAGAAACATTAAATTAAGAACTATATTTTTGCTTTTAAATTTAAATCGTAAACAATAAAACTGTCACGTGGTTAAAATGAAAACAAAGAACTGCAATCGGGTTAATCTCTTGCACAAATTATTATTTTTCTTAAAATTATAAAAAAAAATATCCAATTTGACTTTTGGCTTTTATCAATACCGCTCTCGCACAGTTCAATGTACTTTCCCTATAAAAGCCTTGCACAAATGTACATGTAGAACTACAGAAGACTGTCCTTTAATCTACTCATATAGGAAGCTTACACTTTACGAGTAAAAGCTTGAGTATCGATTGGTAGAAAAGCTTGAGATAGGACATGAATGGCACTGCATACCGCATCTTGGGATCTTGAAGAAATATCAGTTTGTAGAGTAGAGAGCTGGAAAGGATCAAACCAGATTGATACTTTCACGTTAAAGCCTTTAATTTTAAGCTAGAACCATTTAGAAAAATGAGTACTGACTTTCTCTTACAATTTGATAGAAACCCTGCTATTTACTACGCTGGGGAAAATGTCACGGGAGTTATCACAACTGACAAAGCAATTGGTAAAAGTTTTAAATTTTACATTTTAAATTTTATGATTTTTGAATTAATTTAACTAAATAATTTAGGCCTCACGGTGGAACTAATGGGGAGAGTTAAGTCATATTTCCACACTGGCAATACTCACGGTGAAGAGATTTCTATTTTGGTAGCTAAAGAGGTGAAGTTTCCAAATGAAGGTGAGACAAGTTAATTTGATTTCAACTTAAAATAATTAATTACATTATGATTTTTTAGGTGCGGATATGAAGGGAAAACAGTTGCATTTTAAATTTCTGCTTCCGCCACACCTTCCTGCTACTTTTACTACAAAGAAGGATGGAAGCGTTGAATATTATTTGGAAGTGGAGGTATTCAAAGGATTTCTTGGGGCGGTTTTAAAAGCTTTGCAGAAAAAGAATAAATTTCCATTTGAAGTACGTTCATCCATTTGTTTATCACTGATTCGATTGTGGAAGGACAAAGTGGCTGTGGAGAAGGAAAAGAATGTGAATTATTTTGGGAGTGGAATAGCAGGTTATAAATTTCAGTTGTTTAAGAGGGAATTAGTGGCTGGAGAGCCGGTACAATTTCGGGGGTTGTTTTATAACAATTCGAAGTTCCAAATGAATGCAAAGTTATCACTGATTCAAGTAAGTTTTTTTCAAATATTGAAAGCCAAAGGGTTACTGATCGTCTTCTTTATTAATAGATGATAATAGTTGGCTCGTGCAAAGAAAGGACGAGTTTAACTCGGAAAGATTTGCAACATTTAAAAGGCCCTAAAGTGGGACCGGACTATAATTAGTCTGGGTTGCTCCAATTTTTATATAAATTCTGTCTAGATATCTGCTCGTGTATAGCCGCCGCTTAATATTCATTTGAACCTACAAAAAAGATTTTCTTTCAGGCACAATTTTACTTTCACCTTTAAATTTTCACCAGCTACTCATTTGGCTTACCCAAACACTATTAACCACCAAGAAATTATCACTATTCTCCGAAATAAAAGTATCTTTCGGAATGCATAATTGAGGCAATTGCGTCTGCGTCTCATCAAACCAATCCCAAACTTTTGTCTCGCCCGGTCCCACTTTAGGGCCTTTTAAATGTTGCAAATCTTTCCGAGTTAAACTCGTCCTTTCTTTGCACGAGCCAACTATT
>JAHZMU010001129.1:0-16158 GCA_027743725.1 Rambutsinella grinnellia | reverse complement strand
TTTTTTCTTAAAAGGAATGATAAGTGATTTGATTAAACGTGATATTTAAAAAATTACTAGAACTGGCTATAGAAAGATGAAAAACAATTTGTTTTCCCCTTTTTGGTGAAGTCCACAACTGTCTAACTCTGCATACCAACATTTAACTAATTAGTTTTTAAGATAACTAGAATATGATAGGAAATTTTTTAATTTGCTAAAACTACACAAAAAAATGAGATCATTTCTCTCACACACACAACAAGTCAGTTTATATCAATTTAGTGGGAATGGAATGGATATGGTAATGAAATTTTTTAATAAAATAGTTACAAAAATTCATTTTTCTCTGCATGCAATGTCAATTTAATTTGTCAATTTGCTACAGCTCTGCAATCAAACAATTAAAGTTTGTAAAATATTTACAAAATCGAGTGGTTTGATGATTACGCTACACAATTTCTTTGGTCAGTAATTGGATGAGTGTATTAGCAATAACAATATAGTTCGGTAGATACTTAAGAGATTATAAGCAATTGCGTGTGCCACCTATTACTTCACAATTTTTGACCAATTAGAGAGGAAATTGGGTAAAAAAAAAGTTAATTTTAACCAAAATGAAATCATCCACCGTTCTAATGACCAGTATATTAATGCAAAACGTAGGCTATACACAAATACTCAAAGAAATAATTGGACTAGCCACAAGAATTGCAATCTNAATTGCGTGTGCCACCTATTACTTCACAATTTTTGACCAATTGGAGAGGAAATTGGGTAAAAAAAAGTTAATTTTAACCAAAAATGAAATCATCCACCGTTCTAATGACCAGTATATTAATGCAAAACGTAGGCTATACACAAATACTCAAAGAAATAATTGGACTAGCCACAAGAATTGCAATCTATCTTATCACAAAGTCATGCTTTTTGGAATTGCAAATGCCAAGTATGCCATATAGAAGCTGTTAGACCTGCTAATAGTATATCCAGCCAAGAAATTGAGATAAGAGAAGACTTTTTAAACTAATTGGCTATTTAGCAGTTTTGGACAATTCTTTTGTAACGAGGAAGGAGAGAGAGAAATTAATGCCAGCTTATTAATGTCTTGCTGACTGGTTCCATAAAACAAAAATGAAGTTTGCTCGTTCTCTTTTACAATCATTATGGTAATTCTTCTCAGCTTTGTGACCAAACGCCCATTTTAAAGTAGAAAACTTGTTGACCTTTAAGAAAAGCAGAAACTCTTTCCATCGATCTCAAACATTTTTTTTAGTTTTATTACATGTAGTTTTCTGCTATTGGTATAAAAGGATTTTCAAAATTCAATGTAGACAACATCCTCGACACGTGCGACTCTTTATCGTTTCAGTTTTCAGAGACAACTTATCATTTTTTTCTCAAATGACACTGATGATATGTTCGAAGGGATGACAAATGTTGTTCCTTTTGGGTACAAGAGGTCAACATAGCAGAAGATGCAAAACTATGATCTAGAGAGAACAATCAAACTTATTTTTTTCTGTGGAAGCAACAATGCAATAATTTCATCACAAGAGTTTTTTTCTATTTGAGTGATCAGGGAAGTAAATGGAAGGCTTACATGAGAACCAAGACTGATCACTTATAGCTGTGATCTGAAATCGATTGTGTAGCAAAAAAGCAGAAGCTGACATCTCAAAAGGTCTCCCGTTATTATCATCTTATCCCACCATCCACAATCCATTCCCTGCTATTATTGATATACACAAAACAAAAAATCTTTTAGGTAAACTACACTAATTATCTCGCAATTATACCCGCAATGAAGAAAAATTATTCTTATGAATGTCAAATAAAAAAGTGCTCGCTAAAGCTGTGAACTTATAACAAATCTTTTACTAGCCACAACACAACAGTAAAGGTTCAAAAGAGGTTAGACAGTGTGTGGTCGGTACTATAATAAAAACATAATCTTCAATAAAAACAAGGATCACCTCAATGTACACATTTATACAT
The DNA here is from genome assembly GCA_027743725.1 of Rambutsinella grinnellia. Taxonomy (NCBI): domain Eukaryota; kingdom Metazoa; phylum Arthropoda; class Collembola; order Entomobryomorpha; family Entomobryidae; genus Rambutsinella; species Rambutsinella grinnellia. The sequence goes on along the minus strand of JAHZMU010001129.1, from coordinate 14,181 downwards.
AGAGTTTAAAGCTATTTTTAGGACAAAAGTGTAATATTTACAGTAGCACAGTTCTCTTCTGTATTATAAAGTTAGTCTCACATACATAAAAATACAGTCACGCAAAAACAGTTTTTACAAACTCTTTTGTGTCAACGTACTCCGGAGAAATACCAAAATATTTTTAGTTTTTCTCTCCATTCCCGCTTCGCCGTGGGAGGAGGAAAAAAGTACACCAAAACTATACAAATTGTATTTACGTATTAATTACAAGCTATATACAGATTACTTAAAAAGTATATTAGTTGTAAGTAGACCATTTTCAAATTTTAGGTTAAGTAGGTAAAAATATTTAATTAAAAACACAAAAATACTATATGGGGTTGTTGGTATGAGATGGATGATGGATACCAGTCAAGAGAGAGAAAACCAGTATAAATCTATATAAAAATCGCATCCATAAATCCGTTTAGAATAATCAAGTTTGAGAGTTGAGAGTATTCAAAGTTTTTTTGAGTGACAAATGTCAAATGACTTACTTATAATATGGCTTTATATCCAGTCAAACCGATCGATACCGATACCTACCCGTAATCTCAGACAAAAAATACACAAAAAACTGATCTAATAAAAACAATTATACGTAGCTAAAAATATTTAGTTAAGTTTAATTTTGTTTTGTTAAAAAGTAATCATTTTTTCTCTCGGTAAATAGATTTACATTATTATCAGCTTATAAAATTTTTATTATACTATTTATATATTGAATTACGCATTTGTAAGTAAAAGTTTTGATCTTTTTTTTTTTTGGTAATGTAATAATTTCTATGTTGCAAAAAAAATAAGTGTCTGTTGATGATGCAAAAAAATGCGCTGCAAAAAGAAAGCAATTTATTAAAACGTTTATTTGAAAATCATCCTTGTTTTGCTCATGTTCACCTCACCATTACAACCAGCATATGTTACACAGCTTGTTTTTGTTCAGTATTGAATTAAATTGCATCTCGGTCTTCAGCTTGAATTGTAGATTACCTCGGCCATGTAAGGAATTGTTATTGAATTTCGTTATACCCGCATGGGTCATGGCCCAGTAGGTAATGGAGTAAAAAGTGGGCATTTCATAAAAGAGAATGGAATTTTTTTCTCCTCCTCTCCATTTCCCCTGTATCGGATATCGAATGAGAGAGAAAATGAAAATAAAGCATTTATGGGGGAATGAATTTTGAATGTTAAATGGAAGGAGAGCTCCTCCATAAAAATCGAGTGTGTGTACTCTCCTGTTCATCAGCTCAGTCCATTATTCTCTCCTAATCAGTTTACAGAGGGATTTGGAGAGAGAGTGAAAAACGTAAGAGGAGAAAGAGAAGTTTACCCGGAGTGGATAGCGTGCGTATAAAAATGTTCGGGTTTCATCTATTTTTCACAAGAGCATTTAGCAACGTTGTTACCTTCTCCCTCTCTCCATTCTTATTCAATTTCGGTTTGGCATCTATCCAGCGGAAACGACGCTTCTTGACTACTGAATGAATCTGTGAGAGAGTAGTTGTGTAAGAGTATAGTACACACACACTGCTTTTACTCATTCTCCCTTCTACCTTTCTCATCTCAGGGAAAGAACTGGAGTAGGCTTACTCTTCGTGACGGACATTTCCATTGAATTTCATGAAGGCTGGAATAAAACCTCTAGCGAATGAGATGTAGATTTTAACCGAAAAACCGCAGCTGAGTAGGAGAGGGAAAGTCGGTTGGGTATATTGAGTCCCACTCACACGATGAAATATCCAACTTTCTCCAAAAAAACTGAACACACTTCCATCTTTCCCTCATATATTAATGTTCTGTTGAACTCAATGAGTGACTCTGAACTTTGCATCACATCCTGTCTCTTCAAAAGCTTACCTTCAGCGAAATAGATGCAGTCCCGCTGGTGCAGTATTCAGGAGGTACATATATGAACGTGCTCTCAGCTAGGTTTTTTGGCTCCGGCACAAAAGGAAGAAATAACAGGAAGACAATACTTGTTCCCTTTCTAGGACTGAATGAAGGGAAGAGATAAGGATTATTCTCCAGCAGAGAGAGAGAGAGAGAAAGAGACAGAGTTGGAATAGATTTCCATTGCAAATTACTATCTAGGCTCTCTGCTGGGAGTTCTTGTAATATCCTTTTCTTCCAATCTTGAGGGAGGAGACACACCGAGAGCGTGAGATTAAGGAAGAAAATCTCTTAGACTTTTTCTCTCTTCCTCCCTAAATAATTCCCTTTTTTCAAATCTAGTTCAAGTGATTTCCCAAATGAAAGAATGCTAATCGATGAGAAGGCGAGAGCAAACTAGCAATGAGGTTAAATTAGTTAAAGCCAAAGCCAAAGCACCCAAAGCGTTTTACCATCGACGGTGTTTAATATACTAAGGGAGTACACTGATCTAATCACATTGATCATGTTGAAGATGTGGCATTTGTGGCTTGGTTTGTCCAACTTCATATATAGCTGTGGCAAAACTTCCATTAACTTATGCGGGTAAGAGAGAAAGAGAGGACTAATCTCATTTCTTCCGCTCCACTCCCTCCCCTGTCAAATACACCTAAAAATATAATAATAAAATGCACGTTCACTCCTAACTGGAACAATGCTGAAGGACGAAAAAAATTTATTATTATTACGTAGCCTTTTTCCAATAGATTCCTATCAGAGTTGTATAATGTAGAAAAATAATAATTTTCAGGCCATGAAAAACAACACACTGCATATCTTTTTATAGGATCGAGCAAATAACAATGGATAGATAATGGTAAGAGATATCCTCGTCTCCAGTCACTGTTTTTTAGGGATCGTTACGGAACAAAACTTTTTGAGAAACATGCACATGGCATGCCATACCAACTCCTTCCATCACTTCTATAGGGTCATATAATCAGACAACATTATCTCACCTCATTTCATACCATTTCCTTTCGTGTCAGGGAAGTCATTAAGCCTTTGTCTTATTGCTGGTATTTAAAACATTAGATTGGAGAGACCAATTTAGGGAGATGTATGAGGACATTTAATTTTATGGCTATAATGACGAGAAAGGATTGTACCTTTTCCACAAAAATCTATATAACGTAACACTTGTTGTTTCTAAGTCGTTCGTTTTTATTACTCGTTTTAATTTTTTCAAATGGATCAGATTATAAAATGGTTTGGGGCCGCAACCAATACTCAATTGTTAGAGAAACCATTCCACTGTCATATAAAAAGTGTCAGGGAATGTGAAATAGTTTTGACATGGCATGCATCTTATCGTCATCAGCTTGAATTGTTCTAGTTCCGCTCAGCAAACTGAACTAACTACCTCCGCCATCAGAGTAATAATCTAAATCAGTCAACGCCCAGATGGGCTTCCTCTGAAAATTTTTCAAAAGCATTGTGCCACCACGGCACACCACCTACTCCACCGCTATTATTACCAGGAGCGGTGTCACCTCTCACTTGACTATGGATATCATTTTTTCAACAAGAACAAAGAGGATGAAGAGATAACATTCGTCGTTAATTACATTTTTACGAATAATGAGCGTAGTAAAGCAGAGCACCGGTGGATGTGGAGGTTAAACTTTTTTCTAGTATTATTACCGCAAACAAAAAAAGAGTTGCTACACATTAGGCTTTGAAAAAACTGCATTAACTCATTATTATTTCTATATCAAAATATTATTTTTTAATGTGTGCCTAACCCACAACCCCCAAAAATAGAGAATGACAGGATGCAACCATAAAAAACATTTTTCTCTGTGGTTTTGTCTCTCTCTCTCCTCTTCCTTCAATTTTTTATAAATAAATTCCCCCACTTGTTAATCGCGCACTGCCGTACAACTCTAATTATGGATATTTATATTTAGAAATTTATTATGAATTGCTCCGTTGTTAGTTTGAATTTTGCTTGAGCTACGTAACAGCTTCACTCAAAGCCAGAAGCGGTTAAAGCTTACATTTTTTCCTCATCTTGTCCCACTCATCCGGTGATTAATCAAATGAATTTTGTTTGTCATTTTGAGAAATGGCTGCACCACTGCACAAGTGTTACTTTGTGGTTAGGATTTTCCCCGAATATATTTCTGTCAAAGGAAAATCTAGTGAGGTAGGTCATTCTACTGAGGAGGGATACACTATTTGAAAAACTCCTTTTACAAAAATCTTCCCTCGTTAAAACACTTCATATGCTTTTAGACATAGACAAAGGAGATGCAGATGGTCAAAATTCTCAGAGGAAATGCTTGTAGAACGGGCATGTAATGTACCTTGAAAGCCATTTGTAATTAATCATCACAATCTCGATTTGCGCAAACCTCAACATTTTAACCAATTCAAATTTTCTTCACGCATATTTGACCAAACCCTTCTGGGTAGGTATCGGTATCGCATTTTGTGAGGAATCAACATGTATCCAATACAATAACTATTAATAAGCACACACACTAATCAATAAAACGATTTGAACTGAAAGCTAAAAAATCTCAGTTAGTAAATGTCACATTTTATTATTACATGGACTGGTTTATCAAATTGTAACTCGTATTACAAATGAACAAGACTAACACACTCTTCTTCTGATTCACATCAAATCATTAGAGAAAAAACTACAAACACTATATTAAACAGAGACTATTAAATTTATTAGTTTTAATAATCGAACTGACGGCTACTTTAAAGTTTAAGCTAAAAAAAGGGTTTTTAAATATCTAAACTAAAATATCTGTCTATCTATCTATGTATGTGTACTCGAGTTGAATATAATTTTTCTGTTTAAAGTATCGAACAAGATATAAAGTTTTTAAACAATTTTTTGAGTTGGAACTGAATTCGGAGTATATACCGAGTATATACTGTACCCAAGTATGCTTTCATCTCAGTACTAGGAACGAACTTGATGTCTTGATGAATCTTTGGAAATCTCATCTTACACAGTTTATATAAACAAGAGGAAAAAAGAGAAACCAATTTTTATAATAAAAAGAGAGTGTAAAAAGGAGAATTTTAGTCCGTAGTTTGTTGTCAATAAACTCTTGTCACTGTCAACTACGTCAGCATAGGCTAATTACTGTTTCATAAATCATTTTAGGCTACATGGTTTAATGAATATTTTAAGATATCCAATTCCAAAGCTTTGTCTCAGAGAGCTCTCATCTCTCTCAATTCTGGAATGGGATAATGAACAACTTGATGTCCTGTCTACACTTTAAAACTCTGCGTGTTAGACAACCCCGGTAATTTTTTACCATGTCAGAAATATTTCAAAATAAAGCTTGATCATGATGAATGGATAGAGCTTTTATTTTTGTATGGATGAGTGGGTGTTTGGATATGCAAGAGATTTTTTTGTGGATGAGAAGGATCCAGTGAAACATTTCGGGATTCTTTCCCATCGTGTATATCTGATTAAATATTTAAGCTAGCCTCTCTCCTAACTTAATTAGCATTAGTGTCTACTAATATTACTGTTCGATTATCCTCTCTCTCTCTTCTCTTACATCTCTTTGTAATTAGCTGATGTAATTTAGGATAGAGTGACTTACCTTTTAATCATTTTGTCTTCGGTTATGTGGAAAAATAGCACACTGATTTACATATAAATTAAAAACATCTGCCCTTTCTCGTCAGAGTTTATGAGAAGGCAAAAAAATCAGTAACATCCATTCCCTATTGTGGAACAATAAACTCAATAAAAACTTTTTTATCATTGTGGCTTTGATTAACTAGTTATAGTATTTTTCTATGCCCAATGAGACTCGTCTTCGTGATTGTGAGCTAAACATGTAAACCGTTTGTACCATTCTTACCAAGTAGGTAGTTGATAAGCTAGTTGGTTCCGAGGTAGAAATGTCTTAACCTGGTAAAAGTGCTTCTCCGGTGAAAAACCTTAGAATTTTGTAATATGCTTATCTAGTCATGAGATAATCGTTTAGTTGTAAGTGTTGACATTTACAGATTAAAAAATGGTTAAGACAGATTATGAAATGAAAGCCTAATTAATTCTAAGTTTTAATTTTAGAAATATTTAAGCTATATAAAATACAGAACTGATTCTGATTTGGAAGGACAGGAAATGAAATTCCAATCGGGAAACTCGACTCACTCACAGAGCCATGTGTACAAGGTTGTTAAACTGTACATAGAACAATTAGCTTTTAAGGATATAATTATTTAAAAAATATTCAGAAGATTCTATCATAAAAGTAAAGAATAATTTGCCTAAAAATAAATAAATTATACCTTGCCAGAATGCATTAAATCAAATGCACTATATTTAAAGATTAGCTATTCCACTAGGACTATGCTAAATAATAGATTATATAAATTATATTTGTCCAAATTGTTTGAATATAGCTAAAAAGTGTACAATATTAGTACAATTTAAGTTTATGAATTGTTTTTCATTTTGGGAAGAGAACTTTTTTTTCGAAGACAAATCCAATTTGTCAGGCCAGAAGTTGAGGAGAAAAAAAATCATTAATAAAATTGTTCTACCTATCTAATTACCGTACTGTAATGAAAATAATAAATGCTCTTACTGAGACAAAGAAACTGTTTATTCTCATTTTTTCTTCTTATATTAAAAAAAACCAACATCCTTCATAAAATTCAAACTTCACACTTCATTATAAAAAGTTTTACAGTTTTTCCTTCATTAACTGACATCCAACCAACCATGCCAAATATGAATTAGCTTCGTGTAATTATTATTACTCTAGCATATATGGCATAGGAGTGAATTCTCACAAGTAATTTAGACTTTCTCATAATTTCATTAATTTTCATCCGATACCGTTTCACTTTAGCTGCATATTAGCTATTCGCTTGGGAAAATGGAAGGAGGCAGGAGCTGGCTCAGTTGGATTTTTACACTTGGAAAACTTTTCTCTCTTCCCCTGATGGCCAACTCTCATAAAGAGTAATCAAGCATATAACATTTTTATTGCTATTGTTGATTGTTTTGAACGTAATAGCAGGTCCCCCCTGTCTTTTCACTCATTTTCTTAATTTGCATGAAATTTTTCGTGACAAATTCATATAAAAGGGGTAAGTACAAGTAGCCAAAAGTAAGCGGGCGGCAATTTCCGGTTGGATATATGCACATATGAATAATTCACCAATGACAATGCAAGGAAATATGTCCTATAGGCGACCTTTTTCTCTAACCCCTTTTCACTCCAATTATGTAATGCACTCTGTCACTATTTATTTATAAGTTTCTTGCAGCGCATATGAAAATGGAACGTTCTGCATTAATTAAATTGAAGGAAGAAAAAGAACATCAACATGAAATGGTATCATTAAAGCGCACTAGATTAGATTAAGCTATATCGTAGACGATGACGGTCAAATAAACCCTAACTATTCATCTTTCACAATGGTGGCAACACCAATTCATTCCTCTCTTGAGACTGGCGTCCTTTTAAATAAATCAGACTTGCAAAATGTCAACTGAACAAAGATTATATGCAGAAAAAAAGGTTTAAATCAAATCTTATTGAAGGATATAGACATACTTGTGTTTGGAGGTTAAAGGTGACTGCCCCCATTGATCAAGGAGGATGGAATTGGATAACAGTTTTATTGCGAGAATTAGATCAAATCAGAAGATGACGACAAGGCACTCTCTCGCATGACATGAGTGACATGATAATGAATGCAGAATATATCAAAACCCTATATGGATTTCAGAGAGAGATTTCAGAACTCGCAAAATTTGCAAATACAAAAAGCGTTATAAATGAATAAGGAAGAGTCTTCCAGGAAGCTGTTGAAACCGCACATCTGAAATGTTAATCGTGTGTCGTCGTCGCAGGGCTAAATACATTATTTATTTTCTCAACAACCCCGATTAATTCAGTCAAAGGTCTTTCTGATATCGTTAGACGATGGTGATGGTGGTCAACTCTCAACTTTCGAGTTTTCTATCCCCCTTCATAGTATAGTTCACTAATGATAGCATTCATTACAAGAAATTGAAATTATCCGTAAAATATGTCTTGCAAATGATGATAAAATAACTGTAAACAAGGATGTTTTTCTTGATTTTGGTTTAAAAAAGCTTCATACCTATATGGCTGCTGGTCAATATAGTTATCAATTTGATACGTGCGGTTTATACCAATAATTTCTTGTTTTGTTATTGTAAAAATAAAAACTCGTTTGTTTTCCTCATTCCCCTCCAACATCAAAAGTAACTTTGTTCTCTCACAAGATAACTCTAATGTCTTAGCTCAGCATTATAAAATGAGGAGTGAGTGTGCCAGACCTCCACAAACTACTCTTGTGATTGGCTGCTGGGGGACAAACCTGAGTCTTACGATCGATCCTGAGGTTAAAACAAATATATCTAGTCCATTACTTTTCATTTGTTGAGTAAGCTATGTGAGTAAGCTAACCTTATAATTGATAAATGAGCAGTTGCCGATATAATGGCGACGTAGGAAATTTCCAAACCCTTGTCCATATATTACCCAACATTGAAATGGAATCTTTTTCCTCCCCGTAAACAAAATGACGCTGCATGAAATTTCGTATTTTTTTGCAAAGAAAAAAAAACTAAAGCTCTCCAGGGGAAAGAGATGGAAAGGAAAGGACTCGAGATAAAGTGTTTACTACTCAATGAGCCTCGTCATGCAATATTTGTTCTGTTCAAGAAATCGCTACATGTTGGATGAGCTCTCAAGCAAATGACAAAAGTGACCTTTTCACGTTTCAAAGTTGTTTCAATTGTAAAAAAAACGAGGCAGTTTTTTTTCTGCCTGTGATTACATGCACAATACCCACCTCCCGTCTTCATTTGATATGTATTTTTAAGAGCTAAATCATTTTTCTCTCTCGTTCTCCATTTTTTCAAGGTCTTGATGCTCTCCTCCAAAACACATCTGCCCCTCTTCATCATTCATCGTCAGACCATAATCAGCGTGGATGACATGCAAATCCATTGTTGAAAACACAATTGCCATTTTACTCCCTCCTGTGCATTGTCTTTTTTATAGGATTGAGAACCGTGCCCATGTTAAAAAATATGCAAATCTCTACCCTGCTTATTTCCACCTGGGCAGATTTTACTATTATTTTAGCACATCCACTATTACCATTCAGAGGTTGGTTGTGTCGGTCATTATTTTACCTCCAGGTGGAATGGAAAAATACTTTTGGATCATTTTAATCGCCTACCACCCTCCCCATGTCCCTATTGATCTAGAATTTGCAAAAAAACTTGAAACAAACAAACTTTAAAACGACGCAGTTTCAAATTCTTCAATTGGTATTACACTTTTTTGCTCTTAATCTCTTTCTACGCATGTTGATTTATCCGAAAATACTTGATTTGCTGATAGGATCGGTGTAAAATAAAAATATAAAATACTCTTGTATAATACCAGTGTTGTAAATATTTACAACTTTTCTCCTTAAGCTAAATGCCTTCGAATTGGTTGCTCCACACCAAACCCTCTTTTGCGGAACATGTCCTGTGCCGGAGCATGAGGAGCTAAATACTTGAAATAGTGCATGCATGAGATTTATAGTTTTGTTTTTCTCTTTTTACTTCTCTCTCTCTCTCTACTTCCCACTTGGTTTCCACCGTTCATGTACTAAAAATACTTACATTTCTTCTTGTTGCTCTGCTTCTTGTTTTCTCAACAACATGCCATGCCATTCTCTATTTTTAAGGATATGCCTTGCTCAATGCTTTGTACTCTTTGTGCTCGAAAAAAAGAGTGAAACAAACTGCGATGGCAAATGTATTGACTAGTAGTAATATGTTTGTTCTTGCGCTATAACAAACTCTGAATAGCAGTATTTAGCATTTACTGCTGAATTGGGAAGAGAGCGAGAGCCATAAACAACTTTTTTCTTATTTATGATTACGCCTTATAAAATATGTTTACATGTAGAAAAAAAACTCCCTACACGCATTCGAAATTTTGAATAATGTTGCGATGATTAGCGAGATATTCGCTTCCTTTACTAAGTTTCAGAACAACAAAACAACTTTGGCTGTTATGTGGACACCAAAAATATATCGAGGTATGAAAAAAGGGCCAGAGAGAGAAGAAGGGGCTGAAAATAATATAAAATTGTTGATTTCGTGCTCATTACGATTTGCATATAAAATGTTCTCTTATAAAATTCGGGTCCAGTTAATAAAAGCTTGTATAAGCCCCCATCTAAAAACCGAAGTATGGTTGAACACTTTAAGCAGCAAAACCAGAACCAGCGTGAGCATAAAGAGAGTTGATCGTGTATAAGCGAAATGCTTATCGCAATCACAATCCTGAAAGTAACTCAGAGCCAAAAAGCAGGACATAAAACACTCTCCTATATAGAAATGGTCAAAGCGCCTTCAAACCATCAACATAATATCTGATAAAGGCAGAAAAGTTTAGTCCAACAGGCTTGCCGTACTTGTCCTTTTGATTACCATTGTATATAACAAGGTTTGAAGAGAGAAAAAAGTTGACCATTAAAAACATTTTTTATTTTAATTTCTTTTGGCACTCGATACAGTCACAGTATTTTTCATTGCAAACCCAAACCCACTTGGCTCTTTTGAGACCATGCAATCATGCCATGCATGCGGAGAAGTAATAAATGCCGGCCGGTCAATAGGTACTTGAGAGAGAATTATAAAAATACACTAATAAAAATAAAGCATGAGAAACAACTTTCAAGTTTTAATGGAACTCTTTGCTTCATGGAGAAGCGAATAATTCGTCTCAGAAATTAAAAGTTTTCCTTTTGTTATTGTCCAGAACGGTTGAGCAGAAGAAAAAACAAGTTGCCTCTGGACTTGCTTGTTTATTAAATGCGTAGAACATATAAAATGGGTAAAGTGGTTTCCAGTTTTTCTGGAGGAAAATAATATATAAGCATATCATAATTGGAAATGAGTGGAGGGCATGTCCTAAACCAACTTGGTAGATATATTTGAAGGAGGAAATATTTTTGTAAATCGTAAAGTTGCTCAGTTCCCATCCCCCTGTCATCGTTTTTTTCTCTGTTTCTCCACCAAAAGGTAATAACATGGTTATTTATTCGTGACGATGATGTGGCAAGACATTTCATGCCTTTCAACTTGATACCCGGATGGATGCACTTGTTTGGAAGAGGACAGTCGAATCCCCTCTCTCGTGCCGGCTCCACGAAAACGGTCAAGGTGGCATTAAAATCGTAATAAAACAACGAAGGGACGTTTCACACATGAGCTGAAATGAAATGCACACTAGAGTTTTGCACTCTGGAGAATTCCTTTTATATCTGTGCCTTACCGATGGTCCAACTCCCTTCCCTAGTCATGGATCATGTTACTTGAGAGAAGAGGGAGTGGAGACCAACACCAAACTAACTAACCAAACATTCTATTAAATGAGAAGGAAGAGGAATTATATTGGCCACAAAAATCTAAAGCAGTCAGTCAGACTTGCTTGGGTTGGAAAGCCCTGTAAATCTCCCACTTCCACTATCACCAGCAATAAAAATTGGTGAGAGAAGAGGAGAGAGCCGAAACCGGCCAAACACTTTCTTCATAGTCATTACATATTGATGAGAAAATGGGTGTTGCATCATCTCTATGAAATGCTAAGATATATCAACTTTATTGCTTCCCAACAGCCCTTCCTATGGAATAGGGAGCTATTCATCAAAAATGATGGTGTGTTGTGGTAGTGTGCTGGTGTGCGTTGCGGGGATAATACAGAATTTGATTTCTCTCCAAACGAAAATTAAACCAGGAAACGTGTACAAAGAGTTGCTTTGGGCATATATAGACCATTAAGATAGTGTTTTATGAAGGAAAGATAAGACAATTGACGGAATCTACTTACTCTCTAGTTCCTTAAAAGCTATAAAAATTATAAAGTAAAATGCAATTGCTTCAATATTTTATTCGATTGTCTCTCTCACTCTCTACAATTTATTACTTTGATTGTCAATTTTAATAGTTTATTGTAAATCCAGAAAATCATTTTGCTCGTATATTGCCTGACATTGAGTGTAGATTCGGGTGGCGAGGTTTACAACGGCTTCGATCGTCTCGTGAAGCTGAGCATAAGTCATACTCCCATCATGGAACTGTACAAGAAAAAAAACAGTTTAATCTAACATAAATGTAGACAAAGTGAAAAGATAAATGGCCATTTACATTAGCTAGCAGCGGTGCCTTCTTGCCCAACCCGAGGAACGCAAACACTGCAAATGACCTATAAGACATGGGATGAAATGGCTCCAATGTCCGATAATACGCATCCTTCCCAACACTTCCAACACTCTGGTTAGGCCGTAGGGTATTCAAACTTTTTAAGAATTCAGCAACAAAATCTGCCATAAAAATAAATATTTATGAAATGATCCACTTTTCATGAAAGTTATGGGATTTGTTGATAAAAGTAATTGTTTCTTACTTAGAGATCTATGCAAGGCTAGCACAGTCCTCGACCCGTTCTCATGCGGCTTCTCCAGGTAAAGTCCAGAGCTCTTCTCAAACTCCACCATTTTCCCAATTGTCTCGTAACAAGGTCCATGCTCACCTGCCATCTGTAGTCGCATGAAGCTCACCTTGTTCTTTAGATCACGGCTTACCAAATTCCGAAATATTGAGCCCAGACTGTCCAACAATCTAACTAAAAGCAAAATAAAGTATAGTTACGTAGTCTTTAGTAAACTCCGGCTTTCCAGCTACATCCATCATATCGATTTCTGTGACCAACATTACTTGCAAATCTCGCTGTATGCGTTGAGATAACTGTCGATATAGATCTCATTATCCTTCAAGCAGTCTGCCATGTAGTCTCTCAATGAAATGATACTAAATCCCTTTTGGAGTCTCAAAGTACTGGGGACATTCAAACCACCTGTTTCACTCCTTGACAAAGAGGCCAGCGAGAATAGGGACGAAGCTCCTTGTGGCAGTTCCTCTTCATAATTCCTTCCATTAACCTCCTGACTTTGACTTTCTTCGGTATCTGTGGGTGGACATCCTTCCACAAGGAAAGTGGGGACCTCAGGCAGCGGGCTATCATCCGGCTTAAGTATCTCCGCCGATGTCTCCTTATTTTCAGAAGTAGTAAGCTCATCATCTTTCCCTTTGGAGAGGGTGGAAGGAGGCACATTATCATCTATACTGTTGCCCATGATTTTCCTGAGATACGGTTCGAAGTTCACAACGAATTTAGAATGAAGGCTGGTTAAAAATTATACACACGACAATTTACGAGAGATGTAAATACTTCATATCGATTCGGATGAGATATTTCATGGAGCTCTTCAATGCCTCTGTCACTTTGAAAAATTGGCAGTAAAGCAATGTCAAGCAATAAGGATAGTCCGTTGACATGACGAGTATGTAACAGATTCTCTCTCATAGAGCACGTCATCAACATCCATTTCTCTACGGCAAAGTTCCAGAAGTTTTTGAGAAAAATGTAAGCAAAAGTGTACGCATCTCCTACTCAAGTTGAAATTAATGTGTTGGAAAAGGTTTTCGGCCAATTTGGCTCGGTGAAAGATGCGCGAAAGAGCACAATGCTTCCTCCTTATCAGAGAGCAACTGCAACTTACAAATCTTTTAAATAACATATTTATCTCGTGCACAAAATTTACTGACGCAATTCAATATATAGAAAAGTTACATAAAATCTTTATTTTGACAGAGAGTTTAGCAGCTAAACACATTCCCACTCTCAGATTCTCATACGGATATGTGGGGTTCATGCCAAAAATATAATTAGCTTTAAATTGTCTTCTATTAAACAGATGGGGAAAAGAGGAAAAAGATTCGTTCCAAGTTTTGCTTTAAATATATCATATTCTAAGGACCGTAATAAATCGAAATGGTTAGTTGATACTACTGACATACTACATAATTCAATTTAAGTCAACCTTCTCCTTAATCACTGTAAAAATATCTGCTTGCAGGCCGGTTTTTCCTTGCCAGTGACGATTTCTTTAAAGGACCGATGAACTATTAGTGTAAGGTTGGCCGTGAAAGCGAAGTGTAAAGATTTCCTTCGCATTTCACCCTTGGGATTGACCCTTGTTAAGATAATATTTACACCAGTTGTCATTCAAACCCTCGTGAATAATTGAATTGTATAGTGTTTTGTTGGCAAAATGTATGAAAATTGCTTTCAATATTTGCCCAAATTCTTCTTTCACGTGCAAAATAGTTTTTTCTTGCTTTTTTTC
>JAHZMU010001128.1:0-11101 GCA_027743725.1 Rambutsinella grinnellia | reverse complement strand
TCTTGTTTTTGTTGTGTTAGCAAATCGTTATAGGTCTAGTATGAAATCTTAGCCTTGGCTTACTTGCCGAACCACTACTTTTTTGAGGAAAAGGTCTTGGGGGCTATCAAGTTATAAAATTGAATGAAAATGTCACTTCCTCCATTTCCATTGTGAGATGAGGTATTGATTTCAATATGTGGAACTTGGCTTTAACTTTATACGAATTGAAAGGACATTTCTACAAAATAATTCTGGGAAAGTTTTTGAAAAACTTTTCCTTTTCCCCACGTCAGAATGAAAATTGAATCATAGCTCGCTTTTTTCCTATGATCACGTTATTATTTCATTTTAATTTTTGTTTATCCACCGATTCATCAAAACCATATCGGTTATTGAAGAAACTTTCCTTACCCCAGGACATTCACATTCTCAGCTGGAAAAATTGAAGACGTGACTTTGTCAATAGAGAATAGTTACAGATATGTGATGTGAGTACGATGAGCAAATAAAGTTCTACAGTATTATTGCGTCCGACATGAAAAGTTTATCATATTAATTTTCCTCCCAAGGAAGAAAGACAGTTCAGTAGGTACTGAGCTTGTCAATGCTGTCGCTCACTACAAATGAGCGTGTTCCACGAAACCGTTTTCAAAAAGAATCTATGTCATCCCCATTAATGTATAAGTGGATGGAGAAACGAATGGAATTTCTTAGATTGTTTGGGCCTCAGGCCGACAGTTTCGTGCCAAGAAATTTGGAAAAGTCGATGTTTTATTGTCAATTGTCAAACTGCCAATCACACAAAGGATGTCGTCTACGATCGCTTCCTTGTCAGTTCCAAATTGATATGCCATTATTAACATTTTAATCAATCAAAAATTGCTATAAATTAGTCAGTGCATTATGCAAAATTGTACTGGATATTTTTTTAAAATTTTTTATTGAAATATTGAAACCAACATTTTTAAATAGTTTACAATTTAGTGTAACGATTAACCTTAAGTAGCTTAGGCATTGGACTCTTGTCTAAATATTCAGTCAGAAGAGAAATCACATTCAAAGTAAATGGATTATTGNTAAATTAGTCAGTGCATTATGCAAAATTGTACTGGATAATTTTTTAAAATTTTTTATTGAAACATTGAAACCAACATTTTTAAATAGTTTACAAATTAGTGTAGCGATTATCCTTAAGTAGCTTAGGCATTGGACTCTTGTCTAAATATTCAGTCAGAAGAGAAATCACATTCAAAGTAAATGGATTATTGCTCGTATTGCCTATGCTTATCCCAATTTCAAATTACCTTTTATTATTTACACTTTAGCAAAGACACTGATCATATCACATTAAATGTACACTGATATGGACTAAATCCTGAGGGAACAGGTGATGTTTTTAGCAAATCTTGACTCGACTTTAACTTGATTGACATTAGCAAAAAAAACTCCTAAGACTAGACTAAAAAATGTCTTCCGCCTTGCTCATAACCTGTTGCAATAATAACCTATTTATTATTATAATTATGCAATTAAATTATCTCACTTTGTCATTCTACTCGCTATTTTTTCAACCCATTTAATTATAAATTCGCTACAATACTTCATACCCATCATGATATTTATCATCTCCTTCCTCATTACAAAAGTACAAATTATCTTAAACTTAAATTTTAGGAACATTCAAAACTTGCAAATCGTATAAACAAAACACATTTAATATACAAATGGTGGAACAAAATTATATTATCACATAAATAATTCTATTTGCATCATTGCAATTGCAACATTAATGCTTATTGTTGAAATGACAGTCTTTATATTTCTTTATATGTAGCAGCAAGTGTAGCAGAAACCCATTTTTTGCTGTATTATATAAGCTGTTCATTTGATATATTGCTGGAATTAATCACTTTCCCTTTTCTAGCAGTTGATTCTTGGGTGGGCTCACCCTTATTGTGTTTGTTCACTGGTGAAAAATTGGTGTTCCCACGGAAGGCAATTACTTTTCCAGAGGAAGATTCTGGAGCACCACACAATGATATTTTACGAAAAAGTCACTCCGAATTTGGAGTTGTCAACTAATCGTGTAGTATGAACTAGCTCCATTTGATAATTTGCTTAAAATTATGGCTTAATAATAATTCATGATAGTCTTTTGAAGTAATTCGTTTTTCTATTACAAGTAAACTAATACCAAAGCACTACTTTTTTTATGTAAATCCATCTTTTTTCTCATGTATTTTGATAAGGACGGCCAATACTTGACTTTCTCTTACTTCTACCTTTTTAAGAAGCTAAGCACGTCCTGCCTCAACTACGACTTTCTTTTCACGCAATGCATCAAATCAGGAAGTGCTATTAAGGTAGCATCTGCTAGAATGCAATCAGCGCTTTTCTCTCTGAAATTCTTTACACATTCCAATTCACATAAAAGAAGTGGGCTTTTGCCAGTAATTTCATCATTTCAATTCACATTTCTTTTCCTAATATAATATTTCTCAAGTATAAAATAGTCTGCAACTGTACAGTGGTATTATTAAGTGTGGGAATTTCTCACTTCCAATTTCTTTCTTTCTACAAAAATGCAACTGCAACTTCTATTATGTGGGATTCGCAACAACAAAAGAAATGACAAATTCCATTCTTTATCGTAGAGGGTAGGCACGCTAAGCCCAAAATGAGTGTGGTCTGCTAAAATAGAAAGTTCATTTGACTCTTCCAACAAAGACCTTTTTGAAGATGAGGAAGTGGGAATTCGCAACGAGAAAAAACAGCGACTTATTTATAGCGGTAGAAGAATTGTAGAAAAATTCTATTTGAAGATATGAAGAATTTCATAATTTTATAAAAAAAAGGTGCTAGTCTATCAAAGAAGTTTGAATCCCGATGATTTCGTATGGTTATTATGAGGATTCCCTCGGGCAATTGTGTAAATGAACATAACCGCTAAGATGCCAATACATGACAAAAGAAAGATCATGCCAATCGGAACGGCCGCAGCAGACAAGAGGAAGATGACTGCACTAGCTTGTGCCACAAGAACTAAAAGGCTCAAATAGAGGAAGATGGGCATTAACAGCTTTGCCTTCTTCTGGACTATTTCTGTTACCTAAAAACAGCAAATGACCAATTACGTAATGACTTGCCAAGTTTTTCTCTTAGTTTTAATTAATTAATTATAATGATTAGACTCACCCTATGAGTAANATTGTGTAAATGAACATAACCGCTAAGATGCCAATACATGACAAAAGAAAGATCATGCCAATCGGAACGGCCGCAGCAGACAAGAGGAAGATGACTGCACTAGCTTGTGCCACAAGAACTAAAAGGCTCAAATAGAGGAAGATGGGCATTAACAGCTTTGCCTTCTTCTGGACTATTTCTGTTACCTAAAAACAGCAAATGACCAATTACGTAATGACTTGCCAAGTTTTTCTCTTAGTTTTAATTAATTAATTATAATGATTAGTACTCACCCTATGAGTAAATTTAATAAATGGAATGTGTGTAGTTTGGATAAATAATACTCCCCGCAAAACCCACCCAGTTACTTCATGGCCTTGACCACAAAGCTGTGAGGATACTGCAGATGGTTGAACTGCACTCGGATTCTTCATAACTGGACCCTTTGACTCTTTCAAATTACTATCAATTTTCATCACGAGGCCGTGGTCTCCCTGATCTGCGTCTGCAATTAGTCGTCACATTTTATATAATCATAGTAATTAATTAAATTACATGAGTTGCGAAACTTTTTTATTGCTCTATTAACACGAGCTCTACTACATACCAGTTGGAAGAAGAAATCTGCTGCTAGTAGACACCTTGTTCACCTGCTTATGAATCACTTGTAGCTCCGTCACACTCATTTTGCTTGGAATGTAAAAAAAAATCACGAAAAATGTTCACACGGGTCAACTTTCAAAACAAAGTTATTGGCAAAGCCTTTGAAAAAGTGTCACTGGCTACATCCCCTCTTGATAGATTGACTTGATGTGTTTCTAACCACCGAGTTATTGCATCTGCCCACTTCTCACAAGCACCAAATTGTTTAGATAAAATAATTATCAAACGTATTCAACCCATATAAAAGGCACTAAAAGTTCTGATATTTTTCTTTATTTTCTCATAAAAATCTCTCTTTTATATCCCTTTTGTTTCTGACTTGGGACATGTATTTGCATTTCATTAAAGGTTCGTGTATTCACTACTGACTTCCATACAGTCTTCGATTGACTTTTTCATTCGTTTTGGTTCGGACTTATAACTAATTCATAATCTAGTTTATTCCCCAAAAACTCACTATGAAAAGTAAGTCAACTCAAGTATTCGTTCGAACCGTGTGTGCCGCTTATATTAAAGAGGAAACACAACAGCACTGATAAATGACAAGCGACTGAATTGTCTTCACGAGAACGTTCACAGTAGTCATGCATTAGAGAGGATGTGTAGTATGGGGATATGCAGAACATTAAAACTGTTCGAAATGAGCTCTTCTCTATTTCCTGTACGTTGGGAGATGAGAGCATGACATGCTCACTCGAAGATGTTCAACTTGACAGTGAATGCCAATTTTTTGTAAGGATTCGCAATATCGAAAAACAGAGAGGGATTACAGCTTTTTTAGCTGATTATAATTGCGACGATAAAAAAGGCTCGAAGAACGTGTAGCACCGGCTGTATATGTATTGAAGTAAGCTCTACGTGACTTTGATGATGATGAACAAGTTGGGTTCGTTACCAAATAGACATTTAGCTAGGTCCTCGTTGTTGTTGGGTGAGATAGAGCTTAATTTTTTAGGATGGCTTGTGTTAAAGTAGTCATATCTTCAGTAGCTTTTTGGGAAGAGTAAAACTTTTTCAGCTTTTTTCTCGCTTGAGATGATAGCTAGCTCAGCGGTCTGGTCAGCGCAGCGGAACAAAGACGGAAATTNTAGAGCTTAATTTTTTAGGATGGCTTGTGTTAAAGTAGTCATATCTTCAGTAGCTTTTTGGGAAGAGTAAAACTTTTTCAGCTTTTTTCTCGCTTGAGATGATAGCTAGCTCAGCGGTCTGGTCAGCGCAGCGGAACAAAGACGGAAATTTTCAGAAATCATGATACTCGGAAAAATGAAAACGATGTTTTTCTCTAATAAACTATTTCTGAAGAAAATGTTTCTCCGGTTTGTAGACTCCAAAGCTTCCTTGCAATTTGGCAGATGTTAAAGGGTTGATGTTGATTGGAAGAGGTCTGTTGCGAAAATATCTGAAAATGCAAACGTTTCAACATGTCATGTTGGAGGCTATCATTTCACAGCGAGTTATGAGTTGTTGAAATAATTTATAAATATTCACAAGGCTTTGGTTGAAAAAGAGAGGTTAAAGCTCTCACAATCAAGGTGGGGATGAGTAAATAATGCGAAGGAATAATCAACCACTATTACCGTAATCTTAGTAAGCAGGACAATCAACATTTGAGTTTTTGTTGTGGATGAAATGAATAAATGAATTATAAAAAATGCATCGCTTAATAATATGCAGGTGCACGGAGTGAATAAGCATGTGAAAATATACCAGGGCCAGTTTTTCAAGCTATAAAAACTAGCAATGAAATGTGACATGGACAATGAAGCTATTGATGAAGTTGGTGGAGTAGTGCACGTGTAGATTAGCCTGGAAATGGAAATATCATCAGGAAATTGATAGAGCAAACATGGATAAGGACACTTATTGGATTGGTTATAATGCTTTATTATGCTAATTGTGATATGCTCTATACGGAAGACAAGAAATAGTTCTAACTTGAGAAATGTGGTCAAGTTGATTGCAGTGGTAATGCAACTGGTTAGGGTGGTAATATAAAAATGTCAAATTGATTATTTCCTTCCTTATAAGAGTATGCAGAACCTATTTTTTGATGACTTAATGACTTTTGCATTTTAATACCCAGAGGAAAGTATAAAAATTATGACAAAAAATCGAAAGCATAAAACCTGAATAAAAATTGAAATACTTGATATGAAAGTCGCATTTCCCTTAAATGGGTAGGTGAACAGGTCAGTTTCAGGTGTGATGGATCTGCGTACGTGTGATTGAAAATTTATACGTTAGTATTAGTAATGTTCATAGTTCTCAGGAAAAAAGTAGTAATTATTTGATTGGCTTGCAATGTAGCTATAAAAATGAGTTGCAATTACAATCGGCTAATTGATGAAAATGAACTGGCAACTGATGGCAGTTTACAGTTTGAGCTGGAATTTAAATGCATGATTAATTTACAGTCATTATCCTTCATCCAATGTCGGAGGTGAAGGACTGCTCGAACTGAAAAGTAGATGCTGACGTAAGTTTTCATACTGACATGAATATTATATTATTAGACTGCTTATTTGCATTAGTTGCTATTTGTTTGATGATGGCTTGATGAGCTTCGGGCTCCTCTTCATTTTCAATAAAGTTTTATTGAACCGCAATTTACCCTTGTATAAACACCAGAGATTTGTTCCTCTCTCCAAAGAGCTTTATAATATCTACTCGGTTATGTTACACAATCGATTGCTTCAGGGCTTCCAAAAGCGGAATAAGTTGACGAGGATTAATAAGAATTAGCCATGATTTAACTATGTTTGGCCAGTGCAACATAAATCCCCACAAACGTGACGTTAGTTGACATTGCAAAACTCTTTTGTTAAAGTAAGAGAAGAGTCATCGCACATGTTACACAAATCCGTAATGACTGGTTAGCAATAGCTCCAAAGTCGCATGTCATTACGAAGATTACCTATGCATCTTTTCCAAACAAAGCAATTTTGATGCTAAGAAATTTGCAACAATCATCATCTCCTTCAGAGCTGATGTTAATGTCCCAAATCGAATCCATCATTGTTGTTTTGAACATAACTTTGTTTGAGCAAAAATCCTAACAAAGGAAAATGAAACTGCATTTTCCTCGGAATCTTGGGCTTCCCTAAGTTTTTAAATTGATAGTTGCGAAACAATAGTGTCGGAAACTCGCAAATGAATCTCAAAACATTGTTAAAAAATATCAGGTTAAATAATCTCCAGGTACGCAATTTGCAAAAAGATTCAATATCCGATTCAAATCACCAAATCATCAAAACATGTCCCCAAATCTCTTTTTATTACGCACTCATGTCCTATCTTTGTCCTTTGCGATTTTTCCATCCAAGTCGTAAAATAAAAAAGGAGTAGTTAACAAGCTATTTTTTAACCGATAACTTCCACATTGACAGAGTCACCTTCAGTAATGGAGCAACAACGGGCAACAACAAGCAAAGTGTTAAAAACTGGATCTGTAGGAATAATGAACACACACAAGTGGATGTAGTAATTCCAAATCTGGAAAGCCAACCACTTCTATTCAACAACGTAGTATTGCTTTTATACTTTGATAATTTGTATTCCGTGTGTGGAAAGCCAAGATTACTGGAGAAGAGATGTGATATGATTGTAATGAAGATTATATGATGGTGATCAACGAGAATGTTACATTAGTTGAATCTCTTTAGTATGAAATATTTCACAAGATTAAATCAGATTATTCATAGTTAAAAATGACTTTGTTCAGCATTTCATCTGCTGGGCTATGCAGTTTTTTTTAAGAATTCTCAAATAATTTAGATCTTTTAACACTCCAAATCCTCCTGACGAAGCTACTCTTGCATTGCACACTTTTTCTCTAGGTTATGCAATTAAAACATGTTATTTGCAATCATTCGCCATGAAATGGGCCCGTAAGTTGAATGTATCTTTGAGATAATTACCTTCACTTTTTGCAAATCTCAACAATAACAATTTATCAGCGAAATGGACCTACCAATTTTTTTTAGTAGGCATAGTTTAGGTTATGAAAACAATGTGCGCTGAGTCGTAGTCGCTGCGTATATAGAAAATATACGAGAGGACAATACAATGTCAAAAAAGACGGGCCATGAGCATAATGTTTTTTGGGAGTGAATGTAAATAGTAAACACGCACTACAATGGTACAGCGATAAAAGCCATTTTTCCATATTTCATTGAAAGGCAAAAGCACAGAAAAATTGTACAGGCAAAGGAAGTAGAATTTTTATAAAATTTGATATAAAAATAGTTTTTTTCTGTTTGGGTTCGTGCACATTTACACTCCACGTAAATAACATGGGAAATGTCAAATTCTTCTAAATGCCATTGACAAACGAATTCATTGACATTTTACTAAATAAGTTAGCTTATCATTTTACATTCATCCCAGAAAAAAGAATTTCATATCAGTTCTCATAAGACAATGCGGAGCTCAGTTATAGCGATATGAGCTATTCATTAATATTTATCTTGAGGAAACTGGACTTTTGTACTGTCTAATAATATTTATTCAACGAAGTAGAACAGTTTATATCTAATTTAAATATAACTTTAAATTATTCATTTTACGCTCTAAATTTCATAAGAAAAAGTAACGCACGAGATGGTCGCATGAGTGGTGACTGACCGCGTCCATGTGTGGTCATTTCGATAACTTCCATAAAGATTAATATCAGATATATTCTGTACTGTGAACCCTGACCAGCTACTTGACAAAGTGGAGTTCTCAGGAAGGAATATTTTTTTGTTTGCTGACGCAAAAAATTGTTACGTGAGGCTCACGTCGTGAGCTTAAGATTAGATGACATAATTTAAGCGGATGAATAAACAATATTTAATCGATTCGGGTTCTATTGACATTTAACTACATGATTAAAAGATATGATAGTTTTATACTACTGTTAACCCTGGCATTGACTTTTCACACGAAATTTCATGATAATCAAATGAAACAAGATTTTGCAGTTCTAAGCGCTGCGACTGAAAATGATGAACAAACAAAAAGGGTTGACATTTGAGCTAACCTTCACCTTCTATTTCACTTTCTTCAAAAGTTCAATGCGTTGATGAAATGGATTGATTAGGATCGCAGAGAGAGATGAAGTATGAAATGCTTAAAAAGCATTATAGGCAGTCAGCGAAATCGTAGTTGGAATGGAAAACCAAAACAACTTTGACTTTGACCACTTACATAATGAATGGGAAGTAGATATGAAAGTAGTGGGGAGCTAAATTTATATATCTAGTCATGCTTCTATTTAGATCATAGCAAGATCTTAGAACTCCAACCCTTTAAGGACGATTTCTCTAAATATTCGAATTTTATAACTTAAATGACGTTATTTTTGTAGCTAATATCACCGTTCATCTATTAGAGTGTAGATAAGAGAAATTAACGTTTTTGTTTGTTGTAAATTTCGTTAGAAGTTAATAAAAATAGATAAACCTTAGATTACCTTTATGATTTCCAGAATTCAGTTTGAATGATCAAGTCCCATCCTAATTCCAAACATTCTCAAAGCCATTCAGCCACAAAGCACTTGCACCATTCTAGTTAATTTGAAACCACCAATATTTATCTTTCTCATTTGAACTTTTCTGTGTCTCTTCTCTTGAGAGTCCAACTCTTAAAACTAACACCAAACATTAGTTTCAAGCCTTCAACTTAACTTTAGAAGGCTACATATGATATGCCGAACCCGATATGATTCCCTATGCAGTTCTTTTTTCTGCAGGAAATGTCTTGAGAATCACTCCTTCCTCTTTAAAGACCCTTCTTCCCTTCTGTCAACTCTAGAAATGAGCTTAACCAAGGCCAACCACATAACAAGAAGAGCCTCGGGCGCACAAGCCGTTTTCAAGTGTGTTTTGTGCGTGAATATATTTTCATATGAACAAAACAATATTTAACCTCTTTACCCATCCATCTTTGTTTTTCTACTATGCACCCAATTCACTTCTCATGCAATCCAAAAACCAAACTCGTTTCAAGATTATTCATATTATCCATAGGCTCTTTTTATAAATCACTTAAGTATAGGCCTATTCTTATAATTAAGAATATTTATATTTCATGCATATTCAATATTTGGGAACACTTATTTAAAATACATAAACCGCATGGGTTGCATGTCAAGCGATAAAGGGTTTATGAGTGCATTGCGTATTGCGTTTTGTGCAATGTACCTAACTCATCATTACTATCACCATCTAGTTATTTGAAAAGCTGAATGGTTACGTACAAAAAAAAGTATTACAAAGTTACAATTCAATTAAAAGAGTGGTCATATAAGGACAAAATGTATGAGACATGCCCTACAATGCCACTGAGTTTGCGGCAAGAACGTGCTCTCCCCTACAAACAGATCATTTACGATGCACGCATGATTCATGTGACTCGCCGGTTTCAAGCTAACATACATAAATAGAATTACATGAAAGCCCAAGTTCCAAAGTCCAGGGTGATGAAGGGGACTCAGCTTTTTGTCTCATGTAACAAACTTGGGGCTAGACCAAATATAGACTTTGATTTTGAAGAAAACTCAAAAATTGTATGATGGATTCGTCAGCGACTTTCTAATTCTAGACAGGCTTTAATCTTTTCAATACTGACCTTTGGGACAGTAATCAACTGCAACTTGCAATAAAAACTAGTTAATGCTAGATAATAAGTTGATGTGGTACAAATTCCTTCCTGATTAATGCTCATTTGTCAAAGGTATTTAGCTACAGATTAATATGCTATGCGTTTAATCGATTCTTATGCAAAAAAAAAATCTTAAAAGATAAGTCAAAACTTGTAACTTGACTTACTTTTTTTATTAGACATTGATAAATTCCAGAAATGGAAGTTTTCTGTACTTTTGACATTTATCTCAAATCGAAAGGTTAATTGGGAGTCTTTCATTTTACATTTGGTCTAATCTAATGCGCAGGAGTTTAAATATGTATCGAATTTGAGTAAGAAGTCTTAAACAATTAAAATGATCAAATCATGAAACTGACTTTGTTGGGAGGAAATTAAAATGCAAATGCTTTTGTAGCTTTCCAATTATTGACTTATACCCGCGATGCAGTTCTTGACACGAGTGGCGAATTCGGCTTGATCTTTCTGTAAAAGCTCAGCAGCCTCTTCATTACGTGGCTCATTAACTTCAATTGGGTCCTGAATAAATTTTTGTCTAATCAATTTAATATATTAAAAGAAAGAGAAAACAACTTCCTAAATGCTTACAGAAAACATGGCATTGAGAGCAAGCACAATCTCCTTCATA